>APFE031354293.1:12461-24917 GCA_000404065.3 Pinus taeda | reverse complement strand
GTTGCAAGTGGAGGAACCATAAATTGCTCTGGAAAGTGTCATAATATCAAGCTATCCATGGGAGAATATGTATTGAATAGCCCAATGCTTTCCATTCCAATGGGAGGTGCCGATGTTGTACTAGGAGTCTAATGGCTACAATCCTTGGGTACAATAGCTTTTAATTTTCAAGAACTCTTCATGAAATTTCTGCGGAAGGAAAGGAAGTTGAATTAAGGGGTATTGCAAGGAAATCGAGAAAGATGATTAGCTCTAACGGTATGACAAAGCTTCTAAAAAAGGAACAACGAGGTGTAATTGCACAATTATGTTCGCTAGATGTTTCCACATCGAAATCACCAATTTCTCCAGATATTCAAAAAGTCTTGGACAATCATTCCAAGGTATTTGATACTCCCAAAGGTCTCCCACCTATTCATGATCAAGATCATTCTATTCATTTGATTCTAGGAAGTGTTCCTCCAAACATCAGGCTGTACAGATATCCCTATGCCCAAAAGAGTGAAATTGAACGTATTATTGCAGAAATGATAGAGGCTGGTATAATTCAACCTAGTCAAAGTTCTTTCTCTGCTCCAGTAGTATTGGTGCACAAGAAGGATGTATCATGGCACATGTGTCCGGATTAGGGAGCTCAACAAGCTCACTATTAAAGATAAATTTCCCATTCCTTTCATTGATGAATTATTGGATGAATTACATGGATCAATTTACTTCACCAAGTTGGATCTTCATTCAGGATATCATCAAATCAGAATGAAGACTGAAGACATTCTCAAAACAACATTTAGAACTCATGAGGGTGATTATGAATTTTTGGTCATTCCTTTTGGGCTTACTAATGCACCTTCTACATTTCAAGGTTTGATGAATTCCATTTAAAACCCTTCCTTATAAAATTTTGTTAGTATTTTTTGATGATATACTAATCTACAACAAGTCTTGGAAGGATCATGTTGAACATGTTGACAGGGTACTGCAACTATTGGAGGAGAAACAATTATATGCAAAAAGCTCCAAATGTTTCTTTGGAGTATAAGAGGTGGAATATCTAGGTCATATTGTATCTCATGAAGGTGTTAACGTAGACCCTAGAAAAATTAAAGCCATTAAGGAATGGAAAATCCCCTCATCCATAAAGCATCTGCGAGGATTTCTGGGTTGACAAGGTATTATCGCAAGTTTGTTAAGAATTATGGGAGAATAAAAGCACCTCTAACAACATTATTGAAGAAAGATGCATTTTCATGGACTCCAAAAGAAACAAAGGCCTTCGAACATCTTAAAGAGGCAATGTGCCAAGCACCATTCCTTCAAGAAATGGAATTGGTGCTATTTTAATGCAAAATGAAAGACCCATTGCTTTCGAAAGTCATCCAATAAAGGGAAAGTATTTACACAAAGCTATTTATGAGAAGGAAATGTTGGCAATACTACATGCACTTAATAAATGACGAACCTACCTAATGGGAAGACACTTCAAGGTAAAAACGAATCATGATAGCCTTAAATACTTTTTAGAACAAAGATTATCCTCTGAAGGGCAACAAAAATGGGTCACAAAGATGTTTGGTTATGACTTTGAAATCATCTACAAAAAAGGGAAGTAAAATGTTGTGACAAATGCACTCTCAAGAAAGGATGAGGATGTGGAAGCATTGTTGTGTGCCATTTCTATCATCCAACCAAATTGGATAAACGAAGCAAGGGAGGAACGGAAGAATGATGAAGAAGTGTGGGCACTTATTCGAAAGTTACAATAATATTCTAGTACATCTGATACATTTATCTAGAAAAATGATTCATTATGGTACAAAGATCGCTTATACCTCTATAAGAATTGCCAACTCAAGCAAAATATTCTTATGGAATTGCACACTTCTGCCTTAGGAAGGCACTCAAGATTTTTAAAAACTTACCACATGGTTAAGAAGGAATTTTTTTGGGATGGCCTTAAATAGGATATTCAAAATTTTGTGGTGGAATGTTTGGTTTGCCAACAAAATAAAGTTGAAACAATTAAGACCCTAGGTCTATTACAACATTTATCCATTCCAAGCCAATGATGGGGGGAGGTTTCAATGGATTTTATCATAGGTTTACCCAAGTCTGAAGGAAAGAGTGTCATCATGTAGATAGTTGACAGACTTACCAAGTATGCACACTTTTGTGAATTATCACATCCATTTAAAGCCAGCATAGTTTCTACTACATTTATGGAAATGATTCAAAAGCTACATGAAAAGCCAAAGATTATTGTAGGCGACAGAGATCCCATTTTCATTGGAAATTTCTGGACATAATTATTTTCTTGTCTTGGTACTCAGTTAGCTCATAGCACATCTTATCATCCTCAATTTGATGGGAAAATTGAGTTAGTAAAAAAATGTTTGGAAGGATATATTTATTGCTTTGTATTTGATAAACGGACACAATGGGTCAAATGGTTGCCTCTGGCTGAATGGTGGTATAACACTTCCTTCCATACTACAGTAAAGATGACCCCATTTATGGAAATTTATGGATATCAGCCACCATCCATCACATCATATTTAAGAGAAAATTATAAGGTTCAAGCAGTGGAACATCACATTGAGCATCAACAAAAAGTTCTCCAACTCTTAAAGGATAACCTCGTGTTGGTGCAAAATAGAATGAAACAACAGGCAAATCAACATCGCAATGAAAGAAGTTTTGATGTAGGTGATTGGGTATTCCTATGACTACAACCATATAAACAAATTCCCCTCAAGCAAGCTAAGAAGGATAATAAATTATCGCCAAAGTATTATGGTGCTGTTGTGCTATACAACAACCCTCCCCATTTCAAAATTTTTATCCAAAACTTTAACAAGAAATGGGTCCCCCTTTAAGACTTTGTTCAAATCAATAATTCAATAATAATTGCAAACTTTGATTTAACCACATAACACATGAAATTCCTTATGAAAAGGTCCAATCCGATATAAATATCAAGCAAGACCTTTTTGTAAAACAAATGTAAAATAGTATGTCACATCCTTTATTTAAAGGATAGACTTAAAAGGCTCTCATTAACAAATCTCTGATGTAATAATGCTATCGGAAACCACAAATCGCAAGTCATAAAAGAAGCATTCCAATAATTCTACTCAAATCTCCCGATGCGATAATCTAATCACAATTAGCCATCGCTGGAGGCATGAGACACATAACTATCTATTGGAAATCATCGATGCGATTTCATTAAAAGCGCACTTTTCGATAAAAGGTTGTCAAACGAATTTTCGCGAATTTAAAACTTAAATTAATTATAAACGAAAAAAAAAGGATTTATTGATCATCCCGCCTTCCCATGATAATTCACTTTTATCACAATCGGAGCTATGTATGGAAACAACTAAAGCTTAACCTTTGTGCTTCCTGATCTGCGATATGCGATTTTCACTATTTGCTGATTGGGAAAGCCAAGTGATCCACTTTAAAGGACTGTTACTAATATGTGCGATGTGACATATCATTATGGCATTTAAGTATCACGATTGGCGGTTACGGAAGTCATTAATAGAGCAGTTAAAGTTGAATCCTTCGAGGATTTCATCCGTGGTAATATTTGATTTCGTATTGCTTATCATGCTTGAATTACCATTAATCTTTTTATTCTACATGGGCTTTCAACGAGTTTTTCTCTATTATGTTCTTTTGTTTCTTTTACAGAGCAAGTCTGAGTTGATGAATCCAGTAAAAATGACGAAGAAGTTAAAGAAACCAAAGGTCCCTGTCGTAGCCAAAGAGGAACCAGTGAAGAAGGTCTTGGTATCTGATACTACCTGCCTTAGTCTAGGAAAGGCCTCCTGGGAAAGTATTTACAATTTACTGGAAGCCGAGGAGCCGGAAGAGATCAAGAAAGTGGAAACAACAGATTCCATGGACAAGCCAGAGAATACTCTTAAGGATTTGGCCAGCTCCTATCTTCATATAATAGCAGCCCATGCCAAAGTTTTACCCTATAATGAATTGGTTAGATGGGTTATTGAAAGCATCAATATCACAGGCAGAACTTTCTTTACGGCTGATGGAAGAATGTTTGGGTTATTTAGAGCAGAAGATATCAAAAGAATGTACCATTTTCCTGAACCGGAGAAGTGATATAACAAAGAATTTTTGGAGTCTTTCACCAAAGAAAATGCCATCGAATCAGACCCTATCAGACAATGGAGTCATTTTCCAACCAAAAACACGCATGAATCATAGGGTATGTACTACATGAACTCATTGGAATCTCCTTACTATTATGCTGGTGCTATGATGTGCAGATTCTTTGGAGTCCATGATTGCCAAATTTTCTATAGAGATGGTACCTTTAATGGAAGCTGTAATTAATTCCTATATCATGGATTTGGCGTTTTGTCTAATAAAATGGCGAACCAAATACTTGAGTATAGGAAAAACAAGGTCGTGACTACTCGGGTAATAACTCCATTTTATATGAGTGCTTATATTATGGACACTATCTGTTTTAATTCAGAATATCCCATTCTAGGATGGAAATGGAATCCATAGGACCTAAAACCAATTCATATCTATCATAAGGAATTGTGGAAAGCCCATTACAAAAATCATCTTTATAGAATCTGTCATGGTTTCATCCTCCCTGTGTATTATGCCATATTCAATAAACCCACTCCTAGGTTGTTCAAGGAAGCCCGTGTCAACCTAACTGGAATTGGTAGTTGGTTTGGTGAAGAAAAGTTCACGTACATCAGACTTTTCGACAACACTACTAACCCTCATGTCCTTCCCTTATACATCCCTAATAAGTTACTTGCCAGAGAATTAGCATATCATAGAATAGTAGAAGGGATGTCAAGGAACCTAAAAGAGTATAAAAAGCATATGTGGCCTTCATTCCCCCTCCAATGTGGTGCTTTCACGTTGCATGACTTCAAGCAGAGAAGGAAGCTGTGAAAATAAACATGTTAAAGTTAGCAGTCATCCCAAAAAGGCAATATGATCCTAAATCTGTTGCCTACAATGTCACTTCTCAGGCCAAAATCACCAAGTTTGAACATGAGAAAGATAATTATGATGATTTGTTTGCTTCAATCGAGTTATTTTCTCAAGTAAAACAACTAGCAAAAATCAAATTGGGAGCAGAGGGACTAGAGGAATTTTACAGGACACAAAGATTGGAAATGCTACCTCTATGGTGCAACCATAAGGCCACTGTCAAGAGGAAATTATTGAAAAGACTCTTGAAAAGGAAAAGACCCCAAAAAGAGAGCAGACACATGAAGGAACTAGTGGGCCCCTTGATACAAATATAAATATTGATCCTACTTTACTCAAGGAATATGAGCAGTTCAACTTAATCATCAATAACTTGAATAAATCTCAAGAGCTCACTACACCAAAAATGTCTGCAGTGCAAAAGCTAGAAGTTATTACAGTTCCTATTGAAGGAACAAGCAACTTACCCAATATTCAGCAGGATATAGAGATTATTCCAGAGAATCCTACTGATGAGATTGTACTAGAAACTGAATAAATACCACCTCTCAATGTCTTCAACAATCCAAAGCACAATGTTGTAGTTAAAAGATAGAGGAAGAAAATGAAAATTGATCAAAGTCCTCTTTTAACTCCTAAGGAAGAAATGATGGACGTGGTATGGAAAGCAGAAGTCAATCTCTCCAAGGATTTAACAAAGCTATCTTAGTATGCAGGAGCTTACACAGCAACGACAATAGATAAAGCCTTAGAGGTTAGCCACCTGATGAGGGAAACAGATCAAATGATTACCCAACTTGTGGTCCAATCGACAGAGCAACAAAAAAAGATAAATTAGCTTGAACAGCAGTTAAAAGAGAAGAGGCAGCAAAATGAGTGATTAAAAGAGTAGTTAAAACGAGAAAAACAGAGGATTGATGATTAGACTCCCCATAAACAATAGGAGTTGTCTCAGGAATAGAGCAGGCTTCAAATGTTAAGTGAGCAAGAAAAGAAGGCAAAAGAAGATCAAATCACACAAATGAAAGAAAATATAGAAATGTACAAGGGTTATCCACAGGTAAGCGAATTCAGAACAAAAGCCTTGGAAATAACAAAAGACTTGTCCCGACAGTTGGATATTCTTTGCCACAATATATCATTGGCCAACCCCTTATGCGATATCTCTGCATCAATGATTGAGAAGGAAATATATGCTAGACTTGAATTAGATAAGGCAGATGAAAGGTTAACCAATTTTCTATCCTGGCAAGATTCCAAAGAAGGAACGACTGCCAACCTGCCAAGAATACAAGAATCGCATAAGGAAATCCTATTTTCTGAATGGGAGTCCCAGTTAATGAAAGATAAAAGAGCAACTTCTAGACGCAGGGTTGCAACAAATGATCTGATCGAATTAATAAATAACAGTTTGCATATGTCTAATTTGATCGCAGATTACTCTCCAGGAAAACTCCCAAAAGCAAAGTCATTGGAACAACATTGGAAACAGGAGCTGGCACACAGCGAAAATAAAATTGGAGGAATCCAAAGCTTGACATGGGAAACATTCTGGTTTTTTCTTGTCAAGCCACATAGCTAGCAGATGGCCATGAAATGTCTTTCTAATGCAATAAATTGCATGATCTTCGAACTCTCCGATGCCACATATACAGCTCAAATACACTCCAGGATGAGCTAGCCTCCAAAAATCCAGCCTATGCTCGCAATCTGTCAATCGCAATCACAGGAAAAGAAGCCCATACAATAAATTCGTTCAACTGCTACACCACTATTATCTTCATGATAAATCCCAGATTTATATGTCTACAGTTAAAGAAGCGCATAGTGATTTTTATTGATAGTTTGTTGTTATTTTATTATTTAAGACCCTTTCATGTATTTAGAAAGGGTTCGCAATTTGTATTAAAACTTGACTTGGGAGTTACACTACTGTACTTCTAATATTTTTTTTTTCACAAAATGGACCAAAGTTCTACATTTTTGTCAAAGAAGCTTTTATAACATTTGCACTTTTCCATATTTTGAAGGTGTTCTCAAATCATCTTTAAAAGTAAACTATGCTCATGTAGATTAGAATTTGAGTGTACAAATAATACTGCTTAATATGAGGCATTGATTCAAGGGCTTTATAAAGAGATAGGCCTAAAGATTCAATATCTAAAAGTATTTGGTGATTTTGAGATTATCATCAAAAAATTAAGGAATACTATCCATTGCATTTCTGTACATCTGAAGCATTATCAGTCCTTGGTTGAAGACCTTATATCTCATTTTCTAGCATTTAATATTTCTCCCATTCCTAGATCTCAGAATGCAGCAACTGAATTATTAGCCAATGTTCCTTCTAAGCTCCTTCCATCTAAAGATTACAACCCTGATAGGTTTTGATTCAAATTGATTTTTAGACCATCTATTCCAGAAAATGTCACCAATTGGTGGGTATTTAATCATGACGAAGACATTTTGAATTTCTTAACTTATGAGAAATCCTATGATGACTAGATTATTTATGAGAATGATCATGATCTTCAAATAAAGCAAAGACCAAAGGAGAATTCCATAACTAAATCCGTGGTCAAACTTGAAGATCTTTATGATATCAAGGATAGGTTTAAAGAAGTTACTAATTCAAAACTTCAAATTTCTACTTTGAGGTTTGAATTAATAAATCTTGGCACTGAGGCAAAACCACAAAATATTAAGCTGGGACTAGGGCTCACCTTAGAAGAAAGATTTTTCGTTATCAAACTGTTCAATAAATATAAAAATGTTTTTGCTTGTAATTATGACGATCTAAAAATGTATGATACTTCTATCATACACCACACAATTCCAATGATTTCTAAGGAGAAACTTGTGCAACAAAAATTGAGGAAACTACATCCGAATCTAGAGAGTCAGTTCAAAGCAGAGTTGAATAAACTCTTGAAAGTTAAGATAATTTTCCCAGTTACACATTCAAAATGGGTTTCTAACTTAGTACATGTTAGGAAGAAAACTAGTGATATTAGGATCTACTTTGATTTCAGAAATCTTAATAAGGCAAGCCAAAAGGATAATTTCCCACTGCCAACAATGGAACAAACTCTTGATTCAGTTGTTGGTTCTGAATTAATGTCTTTTCTGGATGGTTTTCCTCAATATAACCAAATATTGGTGCACCCAGATGACAAACTAAAGACTACCTTCAGAACCAAATGGGGAACATATGCCTACCAGAAAATGCTTTTCGGTTTGATTAATGCTGGAGCTACCTTCCAAAGAGCAATGGATATAGCATTCAAGGGTTTGATTAATAAGTCAGTGGTTGTCTATTTAGATGACATAACTGTCTTCTTCAAGAAAATAGTGAATCATTTACATGATTTGAAACAAATCTTTGAATGCTGTAAAAGGTATGGGATTTCATTAAATCCCAAGAAATCATTCTTCTCTCTTTATCAAGGGAAACTTTTAGGGTTTATCATATCTAAAGATGGCATTTATATTGATCCATAACGAATCAAGGAGATTTCTGATATTCCTTTGCCACACAATAAAAAATCAATGCAATCATTTTTAGGTCAAATAAATTTTGTAAAAAGATTTTTTCCTAATTTTTTGCAAATTGTTTTACCTTTGTAGACCATGATTAAGAAAAATTTAGTGTTCAAATAGGGGAATAATGAAATGGAAGCTTTTGATTCAATCAAACAGGTGATCATTAATGCTCCTGCATTGAACACTCCAAATTTTTCTTATCAGTTTATTTTGTATACTTTAGCATCCGAAACTTCTTATGCAGTTGTGTTGACACAAACCAATGATCAGCAAGTTGAAGCACATATATCCTTTTTTAGTTCTAATCTACAAGGCGCGGAACTTAATTATTCTGAAGTAGAACAACAAGATTTCACTGTGTTCAAATCTATTAAACACTTTAAGCCATTCCTCCTAAAGACTCATACAAAATTAATAGTCCCATTCTTGGTAGTGAGACAATTACTAGTCCAAAGGGAAGTAAGAGAGAAGAGAGCCAACTGGGTTACAACGTTACAAGAATATGATTTAGATATTAAATCAAAGAAAATTGTAAGAGGTCAAGGTTTTTGAAAGTTATTAGCAAGAGCTTCTAATATTCTGAAACATGAAGATTCAGCCAATGCTCAACAAATAAATGAGATAAGTATCATGAACTCTGAATCTCAATATGCAGATTTGGTTTTTTATTTAAAAAATGGATATGCTCCTCCTAATCTCTCTTACAAAAACAAACGTGCCTTGAGGAAAAACACTTCTAAATCATTGATGATGTGTTATTTAGAAGGAATTATGATTCAGTTTTGTTAAGATGCTTTGGAAAAACTGAAGCACAGAAGGTGTTGCGGGAATTACATGATGGTCTAGTAGCTGGACATTTTGGAGGTGATACAACAAGTCACAAGCTAATACATGTTGGATATTATTGGCCCACTTTATTCAAAGATGCCCATGACTATGTAAGGAAATAAAAAACATGGCAAACTGCCAGTGGAAGACAAAGGAAGCCTACCTTTCCTTTGCAACCATTCAACATTGAACAACCATTGGAACAATGGGGACTGGATATCATAGGAGAGATTGTTCCAAATCCTTCCAAGCAGCACAGATATATCCTTACAACCACGAATTACTTCACAAAGTGGGTAGAAGCAATTCCTTTGAAGGTAGCCAACTCTGATGCAACCATCAAATTCATCAATCAATTCATCATTACTAGGTTTGGCGTACCTAATGCTCTCATTTTTTATAATGCATCTTATTTTTCTGGAAATACCATACTTGAATTTGCTCTTAAAAGAGGATTTAAATTGAAATATTCTGCAAACTACTATCCCAGGGCAATGGTTTGGCAGAATCAACAACAAAATTCTAATCAAGATTATTAAGAGAATTGTTGACCAGAATCAAAAGAATTGGCACAAGTCTTTGATATTTGCATTATGGGCAGACCGCATAACACAAAAGGCCTCAATGGTACTTCTCCATTCAACTTAGTGTATGGGAAATAAGTTGTGATACCAACAAACTTAGCTCTTTCATCTCTTATCCAAGTGCAATTTATTGAAGAAAATCCCTCCTCTTCTATTCAATTAAGATATGATCAAATCCTTAAATTAGAAGAGAAAAGGGAAAAAGCCAAAATTACACATGCAAAACATCAACATATTATTAAATCTTCTTTCGATACAAATTCTACCAGGCAAAAATTTTTACAAATTGGTGATCTTGTTTTGAAATGGGACAAAGCACACGAAGATAAAGGCAAGCACACTAAATTTCAAAAGTTGTGGCTTGGACCGTTTCAAATCATTGACAAGATAAGCTCATCAACGTTCATATTGCAAGATCTATTAGGAAAGAGAAATTCTCTTCCTGTCAATGGGCTTATATTGAAAAAAATCTTTACTTAAGGAGGTAACCCCTTCTTACTTGTAAATATTCATTATGCAGTTTTGTTTGTTCAAATTTTTATTTGTAGGAAACAAGGTTATAAATAGTCTTCCATTGACCGTTGACTATGTGAAAGTTATTTAAGGAAATATTGTAAATACTTTCTTTGGATAGATGGAAACCTTTAAGAAAAAACTACAGTTTTAGAAGGTTAGATAAAAATAAACTCTGAGAAACTCTTTTAAATTTGTAAAATCTCCACAAACCTTGAAAATATTGTAAATCATTCCAAGTTTTAAAGAGCCAAGAGAGGTTATTTGTAAAAAGTAAAGACTTTTCCAAACTTAGCATCTATAAAGTGTCATCCATAGACTCTAAGGGAGAATTCGTTCACCCCATCCATTAAGCTTGTGATTTTTCAGAGTGTAATTCTAAAATATCTTTGATATAAAAGATAAGAGATCTCATCATGAGCCTGCTTACCATGATCATAGGGAACTAATTAAACTAACATTAGTAATAATGCATATCAAAACAGGGTAATGGCTTATAATCATAAGAAAAGGGTTCTCATCACGAGCCAGCTTGTTCAGTTCAACTACAACTAGTGAATAGCATTGTCAATAGCTAGCAACCAAACCAAGACAATGGATTTTTATCTTTTAAAGAAATAAAAAGAATAGAAAATACAAAAAAGGAAAAATATGTGTAAACATGTCTTTTCGAATTATCTCTCAAAAGTTATACTCTTAGATGGATGAGACAATGAATGATTAAATGGTTAAAAGGTAACCCTATCAAGACTATAAATGTCTGCTGGCAGCAGAGGCACTACCTGTGACAACAGAGTAAACTTAAAAGCTAAGTTGGAGAAGCCCCCTGCTTTATCTATGCCAACCAATCAAAGCTTGAATGAGCCCATAATGTTTTTATTTTTATGATTGGAAAAGGAATTACAAAATATTTTTTTCATTATATTCAGAGTTAATCTTTATCTAACTATTCTTAGATTGTTTTCTTTATCCTTAATGGTTTCCAAATTAAGAGAGTTATAGATATTGCATTACTTTCTTAGAGAGAACTGTTTCTCCCAGTGAATTGCCAATTGTTGTGCTATACAACAACCCTCCCCATTTCAAAATTTTTGTCCAAAACTTTAACAAGAAATGGGTGCCCTTTTAAGACTTAGTTAAAACCAATAATTCAATAATAATCGCAAACTTTGATTTAACCACATAACACATGAAAGTCCTTACGAAAAGGTCCAATCCGATATAAATATCAACCAAGACCTTTTTGTAAAAAAAATGTGAAATAGTATGTCGCATCCTTTATTTGAAGGATAGAATTAGAAGGCTCTCATTAACAAATTTGCAATGCGCTAATGCTATCCGAAAGCATAAATTTCAAGTCATCAAAGAAGCATTCCAGTAAGTCCACTCAAATCTCCCGATGTGATAATCTGATCACAATCGGCCATCGATGGGGGCATGAGACACATAACTATCTATTGGCAATTGCCGATGCGATTTCATTAAAAGCACACTTTTCGATAAAAGGCTGTTAAATGAATGTTCGTGGGTTTTGTTAGCACCTAAATCTGCCTTAGGCTGAAAGAAGGAAAAATTCAGGGTAACCACAAACCACGCTCAGTCTGGTAGCTAGCCCTACCAGAACAGGAGAGGGCTCTCTCCGAGTCACACTCAGTGAATAGATAGACGAAAAGGTCTGAGATGACTTACAGTGAACTATTTATCTTATGCTAGTAAGTAAATATGGATATAAGAAGTGATTTTTATGAATGATTGTGTTTCTGGGATGGTATGGGACCAATGGACCTCAATGAACAGAGAACTTAATACAAAGGCATGGATTACTTCGTAAGGCAAGATAGGCGGAAAGCCTAGCAATTTAGTTTAAGATAGTGCAGAATGGAGAGATTGATTAAGAGGGTGAAAAGGGCATGGACAACATGAATCCTTTTCAACAAAAGAATGAACACTGAACATGAAATTTTCCCACAGGCAGAGAAATAAAATTGAATTCTACCTT
>APFE031354293.1:0-10851 GCA_000404065.3 Pinus taeda | reverse complement strand
CGCCACTATGTTAGCGCTCAAATCTACCTTAGGCTGAAATAAGGTGAGACTCAAGGCCACATCAAACCACGCTCAGCCTCGTAGCTAGCCCTACGAGGACAGGAGAGGGCTCTCTTCGGGTCCAACTCGGCAAAAGATAATCGAAAAGGCTCGAGATGACCGAATTGATGACTGATTTCAGGCTAGGTACTAAGTACAAAGAGTTTAAAATTGATTTTTTATGATTTTGTTGAAATCGAGGGAAAGGCAATTTTGGGTGCAGGGATGAGGCACAGTTTTTGCAGAGGTCCACTTGGGGCAAGATAGGAAATTGTTTTGATGCCTTAAAGAAGGTGATATGGAGAGATCAGACCGGTGAGGGGCTAAGGAGAGCAAGGGGTCTCAAGGATTCTCCTTAAACTGAAGAAAACATAGAATATGAAACAAATTTAAAGGCAGAGCATAGCAATTTCATGGATTCTACATTAACACTTCATTTGCTTAATAACAGAAGATTCAATAGAGATAATGATGCACATACACAACTTACAAGTACTGAGAGAAACACACCATCAACACATAAAGCCACATGGATCCCAAATAGTGCTACAAAACCCTGGTCTTTCCTTTGCCAAACAAATGTTGATAAGATATGTACAATATAGTCTCAAAACTATCCCAAGAGTCCAACCCTTGCTACTGACTGAAAATTTACATAATATAGACCAATCCAACCCATTCCCTAACCTCTAGGGGTCGATATCCTCCTTCTAGGAGCAGTTTCAACCAATTCTAAACAAGGAACTGAAAACTACATAGTCAAACAACTAACCCCTATATGCTAGGAAACTGATTCATTCATTAAATTTTTGCTATTTTGTGAATGAATCATCTAGAATAGGTAAAAGTGAGTCTAAAATAACATAAGGTTTCATTAATTACATCAAGAGGAATGAAAAATCACATCAAGAGTGAAACTGGTGGAAACTAGCCGAATTCCTGAGCTGAAGGTGAAAATCAGGGCCAAAAACTGTATGCGTAGCGCCCCTGATCCCTATGCGTAGCGCCCCTTTGAGCCTATTTTTGGAGCACTTCCTGACATCCAAAGTGAGATCATGAGAGCTCGTTGGAAAGTCGTGGATGTCTACTTTCCAACCCAAGTAGAATTTGCCAATTTGGAGCTCATTTGCCCCCTCAAAACAGAATTCTCTCAGAGGTACTACCTGCAGTTGGAAAAGGTGGCAGCAAGGTGGTTTTCATGATGTTTTTGGACATTTTGACCATACAGAACTTGATGGAATGCCTTGGTAGTGGCGGAACAAGTATATTTCTTCATGAAAAATCCAAAACGACAAGCCATTTGTCAATTGGCCCTCCCAATCTTCAGGGTAGCGCGTTGCGCGCTACGCGTAGAACCCAAAAACCTGTTTCTCAAGCCAAAATTTTTGAAATGACAAAATTTTCTCGAAATGTGCCCAAAATTGGAGTGAAGACCCTCCGTCATGTATCATGCTCAACTAGTGAAGCCTCGGCCAAAACTCGAAGCGGATCAGGCCTTTTGCGTCATTTTTGTGCTTTACTCAAACGCCTTTTGAGGACCTTGATTCTCGCTTTGCAAACATGCATGCGAGCCCAATAGTGAGTCTTCATGTGGCGAAGCATGTCCTTGTCCCTATTTTCCTTCGCCAACAACTTCTCCAAATGAGTGTTGACCCGGATGAGCATTGATTCGTTATCAATAGGTGTCAATCACCGAGTCTCCTTCGAGCTAATTCTTGGTCTTCCCGGATCTTCCCCAATTCATAAAGTGTATGCTCATATTCCAGCTGTTTGTTGCGCTGCTCCAAGTAGTTGATCACCCACTTAGCCATCTGCAATTTCTTTTGCAGCGACTCATTCTCGTCCCTTTTCTCTCGGATGATCTCCTTTAGCTCCGAGTTAGGAGAGCTAGCATCAACATCAATGATACCCATGTCCTGACCTCCTGAAGGACCCTCATCAACCATGGGTCTCTTGCCCCTATCCTAAATATGTACCTGTACTGAAGACGGAGGCGAGACCCCTTCCACAAGATGTGGAGATAATACTCACTGTGCTGATGAAGTCAACGAGACCCCTTCCACCCCAGGTGGATATAGTACTCATCGTGTAGATGAAAATAAGGCCCTGTGGCCTCGCTGATATGTCATATATGCTGGAGCATCTACATGCTCGGTCTCAGGAATGTCAAACTGCTGTGAAGGCCCTCCCTCATCATGAACTTTCTCTGGTGGTGGCTGAGGCGCTGTGAAGAATACACTGACTCTATGTTTGACATGGCTTTGAAAACACAATATCTGCAATAAGAGGTCTGCAATATGTATGTTGTATGTGTGGTGAAATCACAATTTCAAGACATACTAAAAAAGCCAACCGAAACATCATAAGACCTATGTCATAATGGACATTCTGTTTGGTGTATTTGGGCATAAAACAATCACAAAAGATATTGTGATATGAAGTGCTGCTGTGTCCAATGTTTTTTAATACCCTATACAAAGTTTCAATAAGGACCTAGGGTTTGGTTTATTTTCTTACACCCAACACCACTTCCACTTCTTCAAACACACATTAGACACTATTCAACTTGATGTTTGGGTCAAAGAAACACCTACTTGTAGTTGCCGAGGTGATTTGATAAGTTTTAGGCACAAAAACATAACACTAGAATGGATGCATAGCACGCCAATTCTATGTGTAGCGCACCTCCCAGTGCGTAGCGCCTTTGTTATTTTACACTGGCCAGTGAGGCCCAATGCGTAGCGCACAGTTTCAATGCGTAGCGCACACCTAGCTACATAGTGCATTTTTCAGGAGGCTTTTAGAGGCCTTCCCAATGTCGAAATTGGGCGTAGGATAGCTTGTTGGAAGGGCATTTGAGTCTACTTTCCAACCCAACTGGAATGTTTCAATTTGGAGTTCATTTTCCTTGTCAAAAATCAAATCTCTCAAGACTAGTCAAAATGTGCCAAATGAGGCTGCCTCAAGGCAGAGTGCTGTTGCACTCAACTTTTGAATGCCTTCCTCAACTCAAAATTGAGCTCATGATAGCTCATTGGAAATAAATTTGTGTATAGTTATCATTTGAATCATCAATAAATTTATTTGGCCAACCATGATAGGACAAATCTTGATTTTACCAAGGTCACTTCAGAGGTGCATTCAATTCTCCTGAAACAACGATATTTTTGACATTTCTCTAACACCATGATACTTGTGTAAAACGTGAGGGAGGTTTTTCTTCTGTGGCATGTTTTGGACAAAAACCTCTCTCATTTTTCTAAAATTCATCTTTTATTGCTCTGAAACATCTTTTGAGTGAAACTTATCCCAATGTGTGAAACAAGGGGTTTTTTCGAAATGAAGCGAAATGAAGGGGATAGGGGCTTATAAATTCTTGGGGAAATTTTTGGAAGTAGGGAGGGATGTTAGGAAGCTGAGGAAAGTGGAATCTCAGAGATCGAGTGAGGGTAAGGGGTCCAAAAGGGCAAAACACAGGCCCAACCTAGAAAATTGCCAGGTTGTAGCAAGAAACTAGGGTTTGTGGAAAAATGAGGAATTTGGGGAATCTCAGTGATTTGAAGTGTTTAATAAGGTACATGAAAGATAGGAGAAGGTGTATGAACATCTGGATACAAGATTTGCTAATGATTTGACCATCCAAGAGAAATTACCTCCAAAACCCTAGGAGAGGGAAATGGACCTTACCAAGGCACAACTGAAGCATGAACAAGATGTAAAATGACCCATTTGACACTGACATGATAATGAAAACCCTATGAATGATGATATACTTAGCTGAATAGTGACATAGATTGGCATTTGGGCAACTTTGAAAAGAGTGAGAGCAAACCCTAGACCTAATGCCTAGTGACCAAATTTTGCTTGAAGACTCACTGAAATGACAAAATTTGACCTTGACACCTTAAAATCACTTTGTATTTATCACTGAAGGAAGGCTACAAAGGCTGACACTAACACCTAATACTCCTTGATGAGCTTCAGACACTTTGAAACCTCCCTCTAATCTTCAACTACCCTTTCCCACCATTTTTCCACCTTTAAAACCTCTAAAAATAGCTCTCGGCATCCTCCTGTAGATCCCCTTGTAGATCCCCTGTAGCCTCCTCTAGAATTTCCTGAAAGTGACTTTTTGAAGTCCGATTGTAGATAAAGTCTCTAGAAGGTTACCAGAGGCTTCTTAGGACCCCTCCACACCTTCCTACACCTCTGCAAACCTTGAAATTCCTTTCCATCACCACCAAATCTCTGCCACAACCACAAACAGATAAATTACAAGCATAACAATTTCACATAAAATACATGAAAACTTGAAAAGATGTTTTTTTCTCTCATTTCTTTCTGGAAATATCTTGAATATATTTAGTTTACCTCCTCAGTAGGTAATGGCATTCATTCCATATGTTTTTATCTCTCTTTCTGCAAAAGTAGGGTTAATGGGTAAAATTAGGGTTTGCTAGGGTTTGCTTTATAATCCAATATTATTTCTCTTTCTACAAGTAGGATAGCCTCTGTAGAGTTAAATTTCTTTCATCACAGTTAAAAGCTTCTTTCGGAAACTCATAGAAGTTGGATTGAGCTCCTAGTGATCTTGCGCCAGCTGACCAAGTGACAACCTACAGTAAGAGCTAGTGTGCATACAAAACCCGTTGCTTCAAAGTTTTTTACGAACTACTGGGTTGATAAAAGTAAAGTAGGAAGCCCCAGGAGTTGTAACATTATTGCTACAATACTGGTGCTCACCACTTTTTGGTGCTGTTGCTGGGGAAGCGTCAGAGTATTTTGTGATTACTTCTTTTCTTCTATTTTCTACTGCAATATTCTGCTAAGTAGTTTGTTTCAGCAAAAGTAGAGTAGTCATTTCCTTGCTTTCATTTCAATTCTGCAATTTCCATTTCAGTAAAAGTAGATTAGTCATTTCCTTGCTTTCATTTCAATTCTGCAATTTCCATTTCAGTAAAAGTAGATTAGTCATTTTAGGTAGTTGCAATTTATTTGTTCAATCAATTTTAGTTTTGCAGGTATAAGCAGAAAATTAAAAATCACCCAAAAAAGAGATTCCCTTTCATGCCTCGTAGGAATAGAGATAATTCAGGGAAATTTCTACCCAACACCCCCACCACATCACAAAGCCACCCTTCTCTCTTCTTCAGTGGCAATGATCTAGAAGATCCTTCAGGAGGACAATCTAAGATATTTGAAGAACCTATAGGAGAATAAGAGGAAGAAACCATCATTCCTGAGATAATGGCTGAAAATAGAAATGCTAGGGGGAATGGAGAAAGAGTAGAGGGTACATTTTCCATTCGAGAGACAAATGGGGACATTAAAATGAAGAACAGAAGCCCTTCAGCCCTACCTCACTTCCATAGATTGACTATGGAAGATCCTGACACCTTTTTGTTTGAGTTTTCTGTTATCTGTCAAACCTATGACTTTGCAAAAGATGAGAAGAAGTTGAAACTGTTTCCTTCTACCCTCAAGGATGCAAAATTGTGTTGGTTCATGGGGTTACCTAGCAACAACATCACAACTTTGGCTCAGACGCAACAAGCCTTCAATAATAAATATCGAGACTACTGTAGGTCGAAAGATACCAAGGAAGAAATCTTCCGAATGACCATGGGAAGTGATGAATCCTTGGAGGATTATGAAGAGAGATTCCAGCTCAGTTATAAAAGGGTGAGATGCACACTTGACCCCGAGTCTCTGAAGTTGGTCCTGCTCAGAGGAATTCCAAAATACCTTCTAGGCACCCTCCCTTTATTGGCTGGGGGAGACATCTATCATCTACCTTATGAAGACATCAAGACTGTGTTTAGGAACCATTCTAGGGCAGCCAGAAAGAGAGGTAAGGGGAGTCAACCCATAGCCAGTACCCCCCCCATCCATTTCATCCCTCAAAGGTGAACTTGGAAACATGCTGGAAGACTTCAAGAGTGAGATGCTATAGACTCTTGCCATGCAAATGGAATCCTTGCATATCAAAAGGAAACAGGAGGAGGCAGAGAGGGCACTGGCCATTTTTTGTCTTAGCTGCACTAGAAGGAACCCTAGGAACGAATGTCCATTGAAATATATAGAGGTTTGTTCAGTCCGTGAAGAAGATCATTGTACAGATAAGTGCCCTCCCTTGCCTGGACTTAAAGCTATATACCAAGGGGCCGAAGGAGCCACTAAACCACTCTATTTCATAAACCAAAGGAGGCCACATGGATCTAGACCTTACCAGCAAGGAATATAAGGGACATCCGAGGCATACTACAACCCCAATCAAGCCACTTCCATACCTTCTTAGGCACCCCTACTCATCCTTCCTGGTCCACACCTCCTCCTTGGTCATATCCATATCAATATCATGCTCAACCAGCTGCTCATTCATTTCACTCCTATACTCAGCCACAGCCTCAGTTGAATGCACCTCATCAGGGGTGAAGGCCCCAATACAATTCTCCTCCCACTCTTTTGCCTCCACCACCTGCTCCACCTCAACCATTACCTCTTGCTCTACCAAGGCAACCCCAAATGCCTTGTCAATCGAACCCAAACCCGAATAACAAATAGGCTCAGCAAGTATATAGTGGGGAACCATCATGCCCAACCTATGCTATGGAGATTTAGGAGATTAACCTATGATCTGGGAAGGTTCTCTAGATAGCCAACCTCCCCCTAAGGAGGATGAGTAATATAAAGAGAAAAGTGAACCGAAAGCAATTCCACCCTTTCCTGAGAGATTATTTGGCACAACCCTGCCTACCCTAGAAGAAACTGAACTTCTGGAAGAAATGAAACAATTATGTGTAAAGATACCACTTCTCTAAGCCGTAAAGGATGTGCCTATATACAACAAGATGATCAAAGAGAATTTCTTCAGGAATCCAGGTCGGTGCAAGAGAGATGCCCCAACCATCAATGTCATAGGACAATTGTTCGACCTAATGTTGGGGCAAGTAATTTGTACGAAGTATCTAGACCCTAGAAGCCCAATAGTTGATGTCCACATCAATGACACCATGATCCTCCATACCTTGATTGATTTAGGGGCTACCATTCATGTGATGACAAAGGACACTATGCTCAAGCTCAACCTCTAGGGTTCCCTGAGAAAGACCACAACAGTATTGTAGTTAGTAGACCGCTCCACCGTGACCCCTGAAGGGATTGTGGAAGATGTAATGGTCTCCATAGATTTTTGGGAGAACCATGCTGATTTCCTAGTTCTCGAGTCAAAGGCAAAGCTCACTGGGTATCCTCTCATCCTGGGAAGACCCTAGTTGGCTACTGCAGATGCCCACATCAGTTACTGAGCTGGGAACATGACAATCAAGAATGGGCATATGTCCAAGTATCTAGTCCTACACCCTCCTACCCAACCTTTCCTATAACATGATCTACCTCTCTGGTTAGAGGAGGAAGATGAGGATGAAGTCTATTCTGTACCACTATGTGCAGTTGAAAATGCCATTGTGGGGGGACTGCAAATTGAGGATGATATCATTGAAAACTTAATTCAGAATCCCCCCCCAGTAGTTTTCCATTGAAAGAGCTAGTGAAAGAAACCTTAGACAATGCTTTACTTGATCTCTGTATAGTTGGCCCGACCTCTATCCGTATAAAGGCTATAGATTTTTGCCCTGAAAGAACCTTGAAAATCAACTCATCCTTATCCACCTCTTAGGAGAAGGAACTATGTAGCTTATCGAGAAAACATTTAGATGCCTTCACCTGAAGCTATAAGGGGATGAAAGGAGTGCACCCTTCAATTTGTAATCATGACATTTACATTAAGGAAGATTGAAAACCAGTCAAGAAACCTCAAAGGAGGATGAATCTAGCCCTTAAAGACATTGTCAAGGAAGAATTGCAAAAGTTACTGGATGTAGGATTCATCTACCCCATCTCCGATAGTGAATAAGTCTCTCCTTTGGTGTTGGTGCCAAAGAAAAATGGTAAGTGGAGAATCTGTGTTGATTATCGGGAACTGAACAAGGACACCAAAAAGGACCATTTTCCTTTGCCCTACATAGATCAAGTATTAGATGGTCTGGCGGGGAAAAAGTTTTTCTCCTTCCTAGATGGGTTCGGTGGGTACAATCAGATCCAAATCAGCCTGGAAGACCAAGATAAGACCTATTTCACTTGTCCTTGGGGTACCTTTGCATATCTAGTCCTTCCTTTTGGTTTGTGCAATGCTCCTGCCACTTTTCGGAGAGCAATACTAAGTATATTTTTTGAACTGGTCCATGATGCAGTGGAAATATATATGGATGATTTTACCCCTTATGGTTCTAACTTTCAAGAAGCTTTATCTAACCAAGGAAAAGTTTTGGACAAGTGCATTGAAATGAACCTGTCCCTCAGTCTGGAAAAATGTGAATTCTTGATGACTGAAGGGACCATGCTAGGTCATGCAATATCTCAACAAGGATTGCAGGTGGACACCAAAAAAATAGCCATCATCCAGAGGGTACCACTTCCTCAAAAGGTGAGAGATGTCCAAAGTTTCTTAGGTTTAGTAAGATATTACAGAAGATTCATTAAAGATTTCAGTAAGCTAGCCTCTCCATTGTTTGGTCTTTTGGGAAAAGATTTCGAGTTCATATGGACTGACAACGGTCAAGAATCCCTAAATACCTTGAAAAACAAACTTGTAACTGCCCCAATTTTGAGAAGTCCAAACTGGACCCTACCATTCCACATTCACACAGATGCCTCAAATAAAGCAATAGGGGAAGCCTTAGGGCAAGTTGATGAAAAGTTACCTTATGCCATATACTTTATAAGCAAAAATTTGTCAAAGGCAGAGTTGAACTACACGGTAAACAAGAAGGAACTCCTAGCTGTAGTCCATTCTTTAAATAAATTCAGACATTACATCACAGGCTATCAGAGATTTTACACACTGATCATGCTGCAATTAGGTATTTAATGAACAAACTAGATGTAAATTCTCGCATCATTAGGTGGTTGTTGTTATTGTAGCAATTTGATTTAACCATTGTTGATAAGCCTGGTAAGGAAAATGTTGTTGCTGACTTTTTGTCTAGAGTAAATCTTCCTGCAGGTGAGGAAGGAATGGTGGATGATCAAATGCCAGATGAACAACTATTTTCTATCTCAGTACTCTCTCCATGGTTTGCTGATATAGAAAATTACTTGGTTTCAGCATAGTTCCCACCACACCTGTCCTCAAAAGAGAAGAGCAAGATTGTGAGGAAAAGTGCCTCTTTCACTTGGGTTGGTGGAAATCTCTTCAAACTTGGCCCATATCAGATTTTGAGACGATGTGTTAGGGAGGAAGAATTTTTTCACATTCTCTTGACCTATCATGATGGGCCTTGTGGAGGCCATTTTGTAGCAAAGAGGATTGCCTTCAAAATTCTGCAAGCAGGATACTATTGGCCCACTCTTCATCAAGATGTGAGGAGATATATCATCCAATGTGATCGATGCTAAAGGATGGGGAAACCTACTCCAAAGGATGAGATGCCCCTGCAACCTCAAGTGACTTTTGAGCCATTTGAGAATTGAGGCATGGACTTTGTGGGTCCTATCAACCCTCCTTCAAACCAGAAACAATACATCATTGTGTGCACTGAATATCTGACAAAATGGGTATAGAAAACGGCAATCAAGGCAGCAATAGAAGAAAAAATAGCTGATTTTTAAAGAGAGAACATATTCTATAAGTTTGGGTATCCAAGAGAACTGGTTATAGATCAAGGCAGTCAGTTCACCTCTAATCTGATTGAAGACCTGCTCACACATCATAAACTCAAGCATAGGACTTCCACCCCTTACCATCCACAAGCCAATGGACAGGTGGAAGTCACCAACATAGCTTTAGAGGGAATTTTGACTAAGGCAGTGAGCAGTGGTAGGAAAGATTGGGCAGATTGATTGGTTGAGGACACCTGGGCCTACAACACCACATGGAATACCACCACTAGATTCACACCCTATGAACTGGTCTATGGGAAGAAGGCTTTGCTATCAATAGAGTTTGAATACAATATAATAAGGATGGAAACACAGCTGGACCTAGATCTCAGCCATGCACAAAGGGAAAGGCTACTCTAGCTTACTGGATTGGATGAACAGAGATTGCAAGCCCTTCTCCACACAGAAGTAATCCAACTTCAGAGGAAGATATGGCATGACAAAAAACATCAAGGGGAAGCAATTCTAAGAAGGATATTGGGCACTGTTTTATGACTCAAGGTATAAAGATTTCAAGGGAAAGCTGAGGACAAGATGGATGGGACCCTACACGGTAGAAAAGTGCAATGACAATGTTCAGTTTTGATCAGGACCATTGATGAGGAAGCAATCCCCATGCTTGTCAATGGACATAAGTTGAAAATCTACAAGAAGCCCCTCTCCAAGCAAGAATTTATTGAAGATCTGAGTAAAACAGTGTTGGTGGTGGAGCAAGTGTCTACCTCCACTCCACCCACTCAATAAATAATAATAATAATAATAATAATAAGGACTCCAGTGAAAACCTCTATGAGGCGCTTGAGTCCTATCATTAAGCTGAAAACCTCTTTTGAGGCAGCCCGATGATGACAAAAGAAAAAACAAAGAGAATAAAGATCCCTAGGTGAAAATCTCCCTTGGAGGCACCCAGGACAAGTAGGTAGGGTGAAAACCTCTTGGAGGCGCCCTAGTCTTTTCTGTAGGTTTTAACCCCGTACAGAAATTACCTGCATACGAATTCTAAATCACATGAAAAATAAAAATGCGAGAGCATAACACATAAAACACATATACACAGATATTTCCCACTGGATCCCAAAACCGGGACTACCA
>APFE031354287.1:24744-36084 GCA_000404065.3 Pinus taeda | reverse complement strand
TAAAATTTCATAGTTTTTAAGAAATTATAATAGAGAATATGTGTTTGTATTGTTTGAATAATGAAATAACTAAAAATGCATTTATATAGAAAATAGTGTTAGGGAAAAATATTGAACACAATTAGTTTTGTATTTTTATAAGATTGAAATAGGACTAACAATATAAAACACTAGTAATGAATCTAATGGGAATATAAGTATTATTCATAATGATAACTGATAAGATGAATCTTACTTTAGAAGCTTCACAAGTGATAGAGAACCCTATGAGGAACCCACCTTTTAATGGTGTTTTATAACTTTTTTTTCTACAAGAATACATTTAAAAGTAAGATAAAGAGAACTTTCAATTATTTTGATAATTAAATGATTTTTGTAATATGTTATAATTGATGATCTAATTAGAACGTTTTTTTAAATATGTTATAATTGAGGGTCTAATTAGAATTATTTTTTTAATATGTTATAATTGACTGTATTTTAGCTACCATTTTAAAAGAAAAAAGAAAAAAAATCCACATGCTTTCAACTAATTAATGTAACTTGGAGGGAGGAGCATCAAGTATGATGTACTAAAATTCAACTTCAACTAAAATTCATTTAATACCCATGTGAATAGTAGATTATTTTCATTCAATTAAATCTTACATAATATGATTAATTCTTATGTGGAAAAGATAATCCATGCACTTTTTACCAATCTTAGTGCCACAAAAAAACAAACATGCAACTAGAATACCCTATGCCTTAAGTGGGGAAATAGAATGCTAAAGTAAATCAAGCCTATATGTTATTTAAAATAATAACGATTTGTCCAATGATTCATGTATAATAAAGAATCCATGGAATAATGTCCATGAATAATGTATTAAAAAATATTTTATATGGTTAAGCATTCTCATAGATAATTCATAAATGTATATAGAAAACTTTTCTATTAGAAGTCACCCTCTTGTTTCAGGTAATATTAACTAAAGGTTAAACACAAATGATAGTCACTTTTTCGTTGGTCTTGTGAGACAATATGATGAGAACTTGGTGTGGGTCTTATAACTATATGTGTGACTATAAAGGATATTTTTCATGTTGAGCAATTACGAAAGTTTTTATACATCGCAATTGCTAGGATAGATGTAGAAATGGATTGTTGGTTTATGAATAAAGAGTGAGTGGTGATAATTTTCTAAGACCATAACTTATAATAGTGTTTAAAACAAAATAGTGATGTATATGTTGCTTCCATGTGGCTTTGCCATGTGAATTCCATCTCATCTCCTATTGTATGCATAGAGACTGCAAGGAGATGGTGTTCAACAAGAACACAAAGACTTGAAATAATGCAAGAAGAGAATATGCATTCCTGAGATCACTTTTGCATCCATAAATTATCACAAATGGTTTGAAAAAAATGATACAAGTAGCTATTGAAGGAGAGCACTCCTCAAGCCCGATGCATCTATGGGAGGAGAGATGCTTGAAACACTCCTTGTGACGGATGTAAGTCGGAAAAAAATGAATGAGATGGCAAAGCCATTAGAGATGTTGATTTAGAAACGAACTACCTATGAATGAAGACATGATGCAGTTATCCACCGACGACGGTCTAAAATTTAAGGGGGGGAGTGCAACACCCCTTCCTTGTGTACTACATTATTGTAAACCTAAGATAAGTTAAAGCTAGGTGGGATATCCTCCCTTCTGTGTTAAATTTTGTAAAACTAAGCTGAGGAAAGCTAGGTGATATGTAATATGAAAGCTCAAGTGTTTTTAAATAAATTAATAAAATAAATCACTTGGAGGTTGGAGGTTGGAGCACCAAGAGAGAGGAGATGCTTGCCAAATCCCATGAGGAATGGGATAGAGATCGATGTGATTCTAGAAAAGCTTGGATGAATTGGATATCCAACCCATGGATGGGAGATAAACATCCATCAGGCATAAAAGCTTTGTGGGAGATAAAGGCAAGCTATTATGTGGAAAATCAACGTGGGAAATAAGGATGAGCTTTTCTGGAAAAGACCTAGAAAAATGGAAAACTCCATAAAGTGGGACGCCGCTAATGGTAACTAAATCATGAGAGAGTATTAAATACCCAATGCATTGATCAATTGAGGACAATTGATCCCTGCCAAGATATTAGGCTCAGGGGGAATCAGAGGTGATTCATGTCTTGGTGGTGCTCCTCCCTGCAAGGGAGATTTAGTTGGTGTCATTTTAATGAAATGTTTGTATGTTGACTCTTACTCTCCCTCTCTCTTACTGTTCCAATTTTCTTATGAGGAACTTTTCTTAGTTCTGAGAATATTTGAATGAGTTACATGTGCTTGGATATTAATAGATTTAATGGTGTTTTCCTCTATTTGCATGATATTTACTTACATGGTATGTGTTTAATGATTATTCCTTTATAGGATGCTAAATCATATTAGTCAATTATATGGATTGCTTAATTACTTCTCGGATCGAAATGATGGATGGAATAATGTGTGTGACCCGTGTATGATCCATATGCATGTCAAGGTTATTATAATCATAATTACATTTGATAAGGAGGGATATTATGATTGGTACTAAGTAAAGGTTCATGCATGTGGAACAATTATGTGAGAATGTCTTCCATAGAATTGTCGATGATTCACCATTATCTATGTCATGCATAAGGAAGCTTCATACTCTTGCATTCTGCATAGAGAACCAATGGTTCAATGTGGCATTTAGATATTCAGATTTTAATCATTCCTCCTAGCCTTATTAGTTATAGAAAAGATCAACTTTTATTTCAATTATGATGGGATAGCGATATCAAGGAGTTCTAGTAAATGCATTCTAACCCTTTCTCCTAGTTGCGTCATAATGACTAAGGGTTGATATAAACAATATTGTATCACTGTATCTATAATGATTGATTTAATACTCTTGTAATGGCCACTAAAACTGAGTTGTAAATGAAGAAATCTTTAATTTAATGGACCCTAGGGGTGAATTTCCGACTAGACTAAGGCGGTACATTACATTTGAATTCTCCTGAGCTTCATGAAAATGGATGATGATAGTGTCTCTTGCATTAATACCGGGAATTAGATGGCTTAAGCATCTAACATAATACAAAATGGTATTGCAAAATAATGACTAAAAGGAAACTTCCATAGTTCAAGAGACAACTTTTTACTAGGACTGATGTGGCACATATTCATCAATAAAAATGCCTACTCAAATATCTCATAAAAATTCTCAAAAAAAAATTGTTAAATTAATCAACTCCAAGTATTTCATTAATAAATAGAAAATGGCTACAAAATTTTATAGTTTGATAAATGTCATGCAAAGAGATGGTAAGGTTTAATTTTTTAGAAACAATAAATGACCATATAAATATGAGAAAAGCAAGCCAATTCCTAAGCTCATTAATATGCATCACATTAAGGGTGTTGCTTCAAATTAAAGGATCATGTGTTTCACACACCACCTAGTGGTTGTTGGTTACATGTTGGTTATCCCTCCAAACGCACTAGTTAATTCTGATTAAATTTACTTAGACTAATATTGATTTTTATAATATTTCCGTCATGCCCACAAGGGCACATAACTTTTTTTGTATTTTATTTCCATTATATAAATATAAATTAGTTAAGCTAATAAATTTATATTAAAAAAATGAGTAGGCATTAATATTGTCTTGGACTATATACTATTTTGTATACATTTTCCTCTATTTTACTTAATATTGTATTTTGAAAACATAGAACCACTTTAAGATAATAAATTTTGTCAACATTTTCAAAATTTTGATAAATTAAAAGCAATCCAAGTAATTCACTACCAAGTTAGTAAAAAAAATTGATAAACAAATTCACAATATCGAAAAAGGCATCCACTTTTTATTTGCTTATGTGAAGTTTCCATACCTAGTTAGTAGAAAAATTTGATAAATAAATTTTCAATATCGGACAAGTCATCTACTTTTTATTTCCTTATTGGATGTTTGCATTGCGTAAAAGAATCTATTAAATTTAAAATATTATGTTTTTAAGTATAGGTTTTTTATAATTTAATATGAAAACTTAATATATAACATAAATATAAATTATAATTTAGTATATAGCATAAATTAAATGAATGACCCAAGCATTAGCTCAATTGTTGATCTTTTCTTTTCTCTAGAAGCGCCTTTCTATTGAGAGGTTGTGAGGATAATTATCCTCGACATTCTTGGGGTTAGACTTCATTAATGAGTGAGTGGGAATTGGTCCCTTCAAGTGGATCGGTTGGGAATAATGTATAAGTAAAGAGAAGATTGGGTTTTGGTAAGCGACCATCTACACCCTATGGTTGTGCATGTAACTGAGGAAGTTGATAATTGATTTTTAACAAGAAAGAAAAATATTGTATCAACAAAGATCACAGTTGTCCATGGATTCTGGTGTATGTGGGAAGGATTCTCTACAATCTTCCTCACAATTTGGATTTCTTACATCGCCCATAGATTGGACATGGGTGTGATTTTATCGAATAATATGCATCTATGAGGAGTTGTTTGATGATTGTTTGTGGGAAATACTAACGAAGTTGTAAGGAGTGATGAAAAAGAACAACTATAACCTCCTTTGCATGTTTTGTCTTTTTTCGTCAATTCATTTAATGGTGGTGCCACTATGCATAGGCACGGCCTCTAATGCTATAATTTTTAGCTACTAGTTTTTTTGTGGCATCAACTCAGACTTCTCTCAAATTATAGGTCCAAATATCCTCCATATTCTATATTATTGAGTCAAATATGGAGGAAACCTCGAAACACCACATTGAGAACATACTTGACATCTATGAAATTCATCAATGGTTTTTAATTGAAAGGAAGCTTCTTGAGGACTCCTCCTAGATGAAGGACATTGGCATCATGTGGAATTCTACCATTATTTCTAATTTGAGGCTATGTGGTGAAGTTGGAGGTGCACCGAGATCCAAAAATTTAGGTGGATTTGTCTCTTACAAGAATAAAGTGCAAGGGATAGGCTTGATACCTAAAGATCCACATCACACCATCCATTGACCTTATGTTGTAGAATAAATAAAATAAATCGGCGGCACGGAGGCAAACCTACCAGAGGCAACCCACCTTTCATTTACTCTCCAATCTATAGTTGTGATATTGAGGTTCAATTATTTGTAGTATATATTTGATGTTTTAAATCGATGAGTCTTAATGAGTCTATATTACACGTAGTGAGTGTAATGATACAAATTAATGTATAACAACTCTGGTTAGATTCGTTTGTTTATTTTTAATTTTGATTGTAAGTCTACATGCACACTACATATCCTAAGGTTTTTAGAACCATTCTATTGTTATTATTCATACGTTTTATGATTTTATACTAACTACCCACCCTTTGCATTCAAGCCTTCAGCCCCGTCCTTGGTCATTAACGCTCGACCCAGGACGTTACACATTTACATCTGGGCATTCACTATGGAGTAATACACGTTTTGCCTATTTTGGATGAGTTGGCACTCTATGTGCTCTCGCTCTCACCAGATGACTCACACCATGTTGACTACCTGTTAGAAATCCATTTGGGCACATCAACCCTGACTTACAGATCAATACTATTAGGGCCCATCAAACCCTAATTCAGTTGTTACATGCACTAAATGAAGTCAACAATCAGAATGCCTCCTTCCCAAGAGATTCCATGACTAAAATAATCCAAAAACTACCTCAGCGCAGGCAGGCCTTTATCAGGGTGCACTACAGTGTAGCCTAGTATACTGCCAGAGTGCATTGCATCACACTTGGGCCCTCTTTTCCCAATGCTAGGTGAATTTGAGAAAAATATGCATTGGGGTTTGGAATATCCTTATCCATAGGATGCCTCTATAAGTTTTCCAAGGCTATCCACTCATTTGGGCTCTAAATTGGATGAGGGAGGGAGTTAAGGAACATCAATGCCTTTATTCCTTCCTCCATGGAACTAGATCCTATGTTTGGAAGGGCATTCATTATCAGCATATCTATATATATATATATATATATCATAAATATGTAGTCTTTCAATGTAAACCTTAAGAGAGGCAAACTTTACCCTGATATAAATTTTACGTAAGGTTGGTCGAATTCCTTCACAAACTTCTTTAGAATTTACCCAATACTAAATTATTGACACTGTACATCTTCAAGGAAGACTTATCTCGATATATTACCTAGATGGGGTAAAGTTTAAAGGGATTCCTTAAAAATATTCCCACAATGCCACAAAAAGCAAAAATTTATAGCCATTATCTTACAAGGACTGGAAATTTTTCAAAATGAATAGAAACCACCCATTTCATGACAATGAAAATGATTTGATATAATAATATTTTATATATAGTGGATTAACATATATATGTTATTACTTCCACATTCCCTTAAATAGATCATTTTAATATCTAGGTTCAACTTTGAGGAATCCTAATTTCCTTTGATTGCAATTAATCAATATGATATTAGCATGCTTGAGAGTCCTCCTACAAATTATTTTAAGATTTATGTTCAATCCTTTATGGCTTCTGAGTTATTTTATTATAATTTTTTTATAACCAAACCGTGAGTGAAACCTCTTATTTGTATAGGACCTAATTTAAGGCCCTCATTCCCATCTCATAGAGGTGAATTGGTCCGTAGGACGCATTATTTGAACTTATGCTCCAATACCATTTGCCACACACCCCTTGAGCCTCACTTGGCAATTACCTACTAGGCTCGAATTCCTTCTTTTCTGCTTGGATTAAAGTTAGATTAAAATAGTTGTCACAAGTATTACATGCACAAATATTTATCTTATATTATACTCATATTATTTAAATTTCAATGACATCAAAATAATGAGCCATACACCTTCCACACAATACTACAAACTCCTTCCATGCTTTATTGGATTCATGATGTTGACTCTTAGGTTCAATAAATAAAACCTTAATACAAGCTTCCAAATCAACCCTTATGCACATACTATAACTCAGAGGAATTCTCTACGATGGTCATTCAACATGACAAGATTATGCATAAAGACTTACTTGCTTTGCTACCTTAATATCAGCATAGATGAAAACCTCAATATAAGTATACGAAACCTAGTACTGCCCATAATGTAATCACAGTCCTACTGCCATAGTCACATGTAATGTTAACATATGTATCTTATGTAATATGCATAATTAGTTAAAAGAACAACGTTGGATGCATAATGCATAGCATAGATAACCTAAACCATAGTTCATACAGTTTTAATCCTTAATCAGAGTTACCCAATATACATAACTATTTCAAGCATGATTGTTCACTGTCTTAAACAAAAGACAGAATAGAATCAATACTGCATAAGATCCACATATTATTGTTCTTTACAAATATTAACTTGGATTGAATTTATATGGAATGGTTGTCACATGCACTCGTATATAATCATCTCATTCCCACAACTAACATAGGAAAGTTTATAAATAGCAGTCACATGCCCATTATTCAATTAATTTATACGCAATAACAACCTAAGAAATTTATCTTATATGCTTTAGAATTGACAATATAGAGAGTAAGAGGGAGCATATAAAAATCCCATGCAAACAAGATTATATAAAAGAATTTCACTTGGAAAACCAAGCACCACCACCGAACCTAGAACTGCGAAATAGTTCACTCCAAAGTTGAGATTTCTTTCCATGGTTCAACTGCCTTCTGTTGATCTCTTCAATGGCTATTTAATACGCTATTTCCTGATATGGTTTCCATGAGTGGCGTTCCACTTTTATGGATATTTTCGATCAATTTTCCCAGGCTTTTCTCATAATATATCACCTTTATCTCCCATCAAGCTTTTCCTCGTAAAAGATTGCCTTTCTCTCATGGAAGGATTTTATTTTTTTCTCAACTTAGCATCTTTCTCCAACTAAGTAGCTTAATGGATATATATCTACAATCCATTAATATTATCTAGAAGTTTTACCATGAAAGAATTGTCCCTTCACATTCACCAATGAGATTTGGCAAGAAATCTATCTCTTGGTGTCTCGCTTTCGCAAGTCATTAAATAATTTTATTTATTTCACAAAGTATTTGATTTTCCTCTTACACATCCAACCTATATTTTCTTGGATTATGTTAGAATAACTTTATATACAATAGAAGGGTGTTACATTATAATATAATGTTAACACCATTGTAATATATCAATGCATTAATATCAACCTTGTCACATTACAATTTTAGGTTCCAAAATATTAACATTGGAATAAATTAACCTCTGCCACATATTGACCTTGACCCAGAGAATGAATATATCAACAAAATGGTCATTGGTGAGTGTGATTGTTATAGTTTACTTCAACATGAATCGAAAAATGCATGAGTGCCTCAGGGACGACTATCATCTTTATCAGCAACCACATTTACATAGTCTTTTTGCACATTGCATTTAATATAGAGGGAATTAATTAATTTGATATCATTGGATTTACTGTCCTTGGTTGCAGTTAATCAATCATATTTTCGTAGGCTTGTGTGAAGTGAGTATATGAGGAGATAGAGCTATTATCCACCATGCTTACTTGATGGTTGACCATTGTATAATTATGAATATCGTTTGTGTCATTGTTATTATTGTTACTAATAATAATGGTTGGATGCTAGGAAATAGAATTAATAAATTTTAAAATTTATATTTTTTTAATGACAAAGTAGAATGTAATGTAAATTGCTATTTTTTCATGAACTTTAAAATATTATTTTTTTTATAAATTAATAATTTTCTTATATAAGTTGAAAAAAATAATTTTTTATTTTTATAAATTTAAAAATTTTTTTTTTTTATTAGGTCAAAATTAATAAGTGTAACCATTTAAATAGTTATTAGCTGTCAAATGAATAGGAAACCACCCATTTCATGACAATGAAAATGATTTGATATAATAATATTTTATATATAGTGCATTAACATATATATGTTATTACTTCAACATTCCCTTAAATAGATCATTTTAATATTTAAATTCAACTTTAAGGAATCATAATTTCCTTTGATTGCAATTAATCAATATGATATTAGCATGCTTGAGAGTCCTCCTACAAATTATTTTAAGATTTATGTTCAATCGTTTATGGCTTCTGGGGTATTTTATTATAAATTTTTTTATAACCAAACTGTGAGTGAAACCTATTACTTGTATAGGACCTAATTTAAGGCCCTCATTCCCATCTCATAGAGGTGAATTGGCCCGTAGGACGCATTATTTGAACTTATGCTCCAATACCATTTGCCACACACCCCTTGAGCCTCACTTGGCAATTACCTACTAGGCTCGAATTCCTTCTTTTCTGCTTGGATTAAAGTTACATTCAAATAGTTGTCACAAGTATTACATGCACAAATATTTATCTTGTATTATACTCATATTATTCAAATTTCAACGACATCAAAATAATGAGCCATACGCCTTGGAAACAATACTAAAAACTCCGTCCATGCTTCATTGGATTCATGATGTTGACTCTTAGGTTCAATAAATAAAACCTTAATACAAGCTTCCAAATCAACCCTTATGCACATACTATAACTCAGAGGAATTCTCTACCATGGTCAATCAACATGACAAGATTATGCATAAAGACTTACTTCCTTTGCTACATTAATATCAGCATAGATGAAAACCTCAATATAAGTATACGAAACCTAGTATTGCCCATAATGTAATCACAGTCCTACTACCATAGACACACATAATGTTAACATATGTATCTTATGTAATATGCACAATTAGTTAAAAGAACAACGCTTGATGCATAATGCATAGCATAGGTAACCTAAACCATAGTTCATACATTTTTAAGCCTTAATCAGAGTTACCCAATTTACATAACTATTTCAAGCATGATTGTTCACTATCTTAAACAAAAGACAGAATAGCACCAATACTGCATAAGATCCACATATTAGTGTTCTTTACAAATATTAACTTGGATTGAATTTATATGGAATGGTTGTCACATGCACTCATATATAAGCATCTCATTCCCACAACTAACATAGGCAAGTTTATGCATAGCGGTCACATGCCCATTATTCAATTAATTTATACGCAATAACAACCTAAGAGATTTATCTTATATGCTTCAGAATTGAAAATATAGAGAGTAAGAGGCAACATATAAAAATCCCATTCAAACAAGATTATATAAAAGAATTTCACTTGGAAAACCAAGCACCACCACCCAACCTAGAACTGCGAAATAGTTCACTTCTAAGTTGAGATTTCTTTCCATGGATCAACTGCCTTCTGTTGATATCTTCAATGACTATTTAATACCCTATTTCCTGATATGGTTTCCATGAGTGGTGTTCCACTTTATGGATATTTTTGATCAACTTTCCCAGGCTTTTCTGAGAATATATCACCTTTATCTCCCATCAACCTTTTCCTCGTAAAAGATTGCCTTTCTCTCATGGAAGGATTTTATTTTTTTCTCAACTTAGCATCTTTCTCTAGCTAAGTAGCTTAATGGATATATATCTACAATCCATTAATACTATCTAGAAGTTTTACCATGAAAGAATTATCCCTTTGCATTCACCAATGAGATTTGGCAAGAAATCTATCTCTTGGTGTCTCTCTTTCGCAAGTCATTAAATAATTTTATTTATTTCACAAATTATTTGATTTTCCTCTTACACATCCCACCTATATTTTCTTGGATTATGTTAGAATAATTTTATATACAATAGAAGGGTGTTACATTATAATATAATGTTAACACCATTGTAATATATCAATGCATTAATATCAACCTTGTCACATTACAATTTTAGGTTCCAAAATACTAACATTGGAATAAATTAACCTCTGCCACATATTGACCTTGACCCAGAGAATGAATATATCAACAAAATGGTCATTGGTGAGTGTGATTGTTATAGTTTACTTCAACATGAATCGAACAATGCATGAGTGCCTCAGGGACGACTATCATCTTTCTCAGCAACCACATTTACATAGTCTTTTTGCACATTGCGTTTAATATCGAGGGAATTAATTAATTTGATATCATTGGATTTACTGTCCTTGGTTGCAGTTAATCAATCATATTTTCATAGGCTTGTGTGAAGTGAGTATATGAGGAGATAGAGCTATTATCCACCATGCTTACTTGATGGTTGACCATTGTATAATTATGAATATCGTTTGTGTCATTGTTATTATTGTTACTAATAATAATGGTTGGATGCTAGGAAATAGAATTAATAAATTTTAAAATTTATATTTTTTTAATGACAAAGTAGAATGTAATGTAAATTGCTATTTTTTCATGAA
>APFE031354287.1:4499-24290 GCA_000404065.3 Pinus taeda | reverse complement strand
ATTATTAATAATAAAATCTTTCCGAAAAAATCACATAGGAGTAATATCGTTGATGCATTTCAAACCAACCAGTGTGGATCATCTTCAGGACAAGATGCTGAATAAGATCCATGCAATGAAATAAATAGATGAAGAGAGCAACTAACTAGCTGTTAGAAAAAATAGCTAGTTTGTCTAAAAATAGTTATTTATTTATTTATTTTTATTTTTCAGATCTATATCTTGGGTTTATTTTTATTATAATATATTTTCAGACGAGATCTATAACAATGTCTGAATATACATAAATGCTTCTCTTTATTGATCAGACCCTTAAGGTAGGCCAACACCATACATTCACTCCTTAAGGAAGGAGAACACTCCACAAGCCATATGCCTGTCCATACAATATTCCTTGACATCCCTCAATGGGGAGTTTGTAGCCTCTATATCGGCCTCATACTTACAATACCACGGGTTATTACCATGCTTCCTTCAATACCATCTATCTAATACAATGATCTTATTACATTATTGCTAACTACTTGTGGTCCCTTACACGATATAGGTTAACCACTTTATTTATTACTATGGTCGATCCCATTATTACATTATTCCGTTAGGTACCTCCCTTTGTACCCCATACTATCCCCCCTAGGTATACTACATAGGAGTAAGCCATCTTGTCTAAGGGAGTTGATTATCAATGAACATGAGAAGTGTTTAAAGCGGTGTTCTCTGTTCTCCAATAGCTAATATTTTACCATGTTAATTTTTCACATGTTCTATGTTGATATAATCACTTAAAAGAAAGTAGCATTAAATTTCATTCACCCTAGTAATATTTAAGTATTTATACATAAAAACGTAAACAATAATGCACAATAGAGACATAGATATTTTGGTCAAAGACCAGGAGAAAACCCAGAATCGATTCCTATTCTTCTTATATATTCAATCATTATTCATCTGAGATACATAATCCAATATTACATCCATAAATCATTAAAATTAAAACCTTTGATTTCTAAAGAATTCATGTCAAATCCATTCAAATGAGAGACGAATATTAACTATCTATTACTAGTCAAAAGTCTAGCCAAAGGGTCGAATTTCAACCTACAATGTCCATAGTCAAACTCAGTGAAATCATAATCAAACTTCTGGTCAACATCCAAAAATGGAGTTGAAACTTTTTTCGACATAGGATAATTCATTAACATATTTTACTTCTTTCCACATTAAATTTTTTTGTCAAACACCTTAGTTAATACTTCTTGACAATCTATCTGAAAAAAATAAAAAATAAAAAAATAAAAATCTATATTTCCATGATCTACTTTGAAATAGCTAAGCTACTGATGAAATCCCTTTCTCTAACACCAATTGTTGGAAGCATGACAATACTAAGAGGTATCGGTGAATCAATATAATGTGGATGGATCCAATTGTACTAGGTTTTTCCTTTTCTTTACATCAACTTAGTCATCACTAAATTAGCAACACAATAAAATAACATATATAAACATTAGAATGAACCATAAGCAATATATCAACACACATAAACATGGGATAATCAACACATAAAAGAAACCATCTACACATGAACACATGAAGGCAGAAGATTTAAGGTGGAAACCCTTGCGGGAGAATAACCACCATCTCCTTTTCTCTACTTCACTCTTTGTCTTATTAATCAAATCTTCTTTTACGTAATCTCTGGCGACCACTAGTTTGCAAGCCACAACTTAATACCATGCGAGAAGCCACTCACTTGATGCCACTTCCTAATAGAAGCCACCAGTTCTTGATCTTTGCTAGCTACCACCTGTTGGAAGCCACCACTCCCTCAACTATGAAGACCACTACCTATTTTTGGCTACTACCCATCAGATGGCAAAAAAATATTTGTTTTCTAGCCACCACTCCAAGTTCTCAAAGCCATAACTTGAACGATGCCACTACACCATGAATGAGCAATCCACCACACACCTATTCAAGGTTCCATCCTTAAAGCTCTTGTGGACCACGTTTCACAATGTTTCATGCTGGATCAACTTGAAAGAAACTCAAACAACCATGGGCCTTGTTTCATCCCATTTTCATATTGGTCCCACTTTAGAATCTATGTTCATCAGCTAACTACAAACACCACAGTCAATCTATGTGTTGGGAACGGGATTCCCCGAAGGACAGTTTTGGGGCTAAAAGCCCATATTTTGGGCTGAATTTTGTAATAAAGTTGAAAATTCTCTGCATTTTGTGGTCGTGGAGCCCAAAGGAGTCATGAGTCATAAAGGGTTGTCTTCCCTTACTTTGTAAAGTAAAGTTGGCTGTAAAAATATAACCATGATCCATCAACCATGGGATTGTATAAAAACAACTAGTTAAGTAAGCTCTACGGAGTGAAAAATAGTCATATATAGAGTGATAAGTTGTAAAAGAAGTCTTGAGTGATAAGGAGAGAAGTCTAATTTTCGGGCGATAGCGTAGGTGGAGGCTCTATGGCTGAGTGCGCAGAGGCGTAGGGAAAGGTCTGCAGCCGAGTGCACGGACCCCTGCAGCTATGTGCACAGGGTGAATAGAGTCTATAATCATCTGAAGATATCAATAAAGAGAAGTATTCTACAAGTTATGTGTCTTTATTTCTAGTTAATGTGTCTTGCCATATTGTGTATGAATTTCATTTATAATTCTTATATGATGCATGAATGTATGTAATTACATTGAGTAATTGAACGCAAATAACAATATTTGTTTATGCAGCGCTAACTATGATTGTTTAATAAGGTAAGTAAGACATTTAAACTAGTTTGGGAATCCACACGATATGCTGCCCTAGAAGCGGGGAAGTCCCTGAACGTAGGTTAGGGATGCATGAAGGTCAACCGTACCTTTTTGCAGAGGTACTGAAGGGTGAAATAAAGGGCCAGTTGGGAAAAGCCCTAGAGCTGAGTGACCTGTGCAAAATCAAGAATAGAAGGAATAAACCGACATCACGAACATCTCAAGGTGTATAAACTTGGTTCCAACATCTCCCCATACAGCCACTTCGATCCATGCTCCACAGGTTGATGCCGAAAGGGCCAGTAGTGTAGGTATTTGTTTGGCCAACTAACGTTGAACCTAGCTCAAGCCACACCAAGCCAACAAATGGTTCCATTTCTGGGATCGACATCTACATAAGAGATGTGTGATGTCGTATCACTAGAATCCAACTAAGAAAGAGATCAGAGACTGGTTGTATAGGAAAATACATGAATTCACGACATAGCATAATAGAAATCTACAACTGACAAAGGAATAGTGGTTGGACATGTACGTGTATATAAAAATCCACGAGATCTTTTTTTGTTCCTTTCTAGTTGACCTATACGAGTGGATCGAAGCTAACGAATAGCCAAGAAAGGTGGAGACTTAACGGTCTTATTGTTTGGACCCCGAAGTTAGTACAGAGAGTGGAAGCGTCTCAGGATAAGATCACCAGTGTTGTCGATTATTGGCTTGATCGCATCATAGGAGGATTTCTGACTGAATTTTCTATCAATACCTTAGTCAACTACAACAAGGGAGAGCGACGCTTTTACAAAGGACCACGAGGTAAGAACTTCAAGTCTTTAAATACCTAGATTAAGATGTTAGTATGCGAGAAATGGGTTATGCAGCTACCTTGATGATCGGAGCTATGCGATGTGGAAAAACTTATAGGAACGAAGGAAAAAAGGGTCCTGAATATAGTCCATTGATTTCACCTCCATTGGGTGATGAAGAGGGAGTATCGCAGGCTTCTCCACGAAGTGCTATTTAGTTAATAAGATAGGTATTCCTACGACTGCCACCTCTAACTGCACCACCTCCAACTTCACCACCATCACCTGTGACTTCACCCCTACCACCTCCACCTGCATCGCAGTTCAGTATCACAAATACAGTGAAGCTGCCTTTGTTCAAAGGCTTGGGAAATGAGGAACCAGACCAGTTCTGGTTCGTCGTAAAAGTTGTATTGGAAGCTCAAGACATAACATATGATCACCTAAAGAAGGCAACGCTGGTTGGTGCTCTCCAAGATCGCACGCTAACCTGGTACATTAAATACTCTAATGATAACCCAAACGTTGGAGTGGCAAACATCCACACCATGCTAAACAAAGAATTTGGTAGGCCTAAATATGAGGCGCAGTTGATTGTGGGGTTCAAAAGAATCATGATGCAACTAGGTGAGACACCTTGGGAGTTAGATCAGATATTGAAGTGTAAAATCCATGAAACTAATATGAACTTGGCAGATGGACATCACCACGAATGATTTGTGGCTTCGCTTCTACCACACTTAAGGGTTGCACTATCACGTGAGAAGATAATGACTGAGGCAGAGGCCTTGGAGATTGCAATGAGACTGCATGAAACACCGATGTAAGATCCAAATCTGGGGGTTCAGAAGATCCATGTGTAGTTGAAAAATAATTTCCTTGAGATGAAAAGTTTGAAGCAGGACAAAACAGTTCGACCGGAGGTGCGAGAATAGGTATCGTGCCTGAAATGCAAGGGTCAAGGGCATGAAAAAGACCATTGACCGGTCTTTATGAACTATCATAGCAGGAGGAGGACTGAGTCGTTTAGGGCTGAAGGCTTAAGTAGTTGAAAAACATGCCAATGATAACTGTCATTTGCTGCAAAAGTTTGTACAGACACTACAAAAATTGTTCCATAAATTTTGTAGGTCAGTAGGGTATGATGAGTGTAATTGCATAAGTTATGAGCTGATGATGGATAGAACTCCCACCTATAGGGTTGAGGAAAAAACGTGGCCCCCTGACCAAAGAATAGGGATGGTGTGAACAGACTTTCATGGATGCAGACGAGGTTAAGGTGGAGGAGGACCACACAGAGGTTGGGCACAACTAATCTGCTATAATTATGGAGGACCAGGACACTATGGCCATGATTTTATTAACCTAACACGTCTGTCATGCAAATATTGCACTCTGTTTGATCATGAAATGGAATACTATGCTACATTGATAGCAAGGATACATGACAAGGGGGTGCTACCACCTCAACCGACTCAGAACCTACAGATTATGAGGTTTGAGCCTCGCAAAGAGGATTCAAATTTGAATATAGTGCACTGAAGAGGAATCACAACAGGAGATGATAAGGGGAAATAGCCTGAGGAAAGCACATGGGTTCACAAAGCCCCAGAAGGAGGCTAAATTTGATTTGGAGTGCGCACACGAAACATTCATGCAAGCAAAGAAGAGCTTTGCTGAGGGCTCTACCTCAAGGAGCAAGGATAAGCCTGATTAGGGGATGGACTCTTTACTCTTACAACCTTCCTAGAAACTTGCATGAAGTTACTACATGATAGCAAGGCGGTGAAGGGATTATAGAAACTCATAAATAGATGCACCAGAAACACTCCAGGTGAACCATGCGTGGTACAAAAGATTGGTAAGTATAAAACAAGAACAAGACGAGAGATGAGGCTGATCGCGTAGATAGGAGAGTATGAAATGGATCAGGTTATTTTAGATCTTGGGTGAGATGCTAACATCCTATCAGTCCACGATTATGAGAGTGATGATGATATAAACTTTATTTATAAGATAATAGTGCAAAACGAAGAACGGTTGAATCCAAAAGTGGATGGACGAATTACATGGGATCGCGACAGTTCCTGCACCTCAGACTTTGATGAAGAATTAGAACGCTGGAAGAATCAATTATATGAAGTAACCATGCTAAGTTGTAACATCATGACCTAGCCGCTACACTGTATGTCGTCAGAGGTAAGAAATCTACCCACTTGTGATGACCTGAATGATGTATATATCTTTCTGGATACATTTAAGAGGGAAGTAGCAGAAAATCAGTGCATCCACGCATTGGACTCGACACTGCACACTACGCCCGCAAGATGGTGGGGTACGCACAAGGGTAGTTTTGATGATTGGTGCAAGTCTAAAAGGATGATGAGAACACACTTTGGGAAGCCGAAGGTACAAATCGCAGACAAATATGATGGGCAAGATGTCCCGCGCGCGCACTTGGCCAAATGGGCTCAAGCTTATGGAGAAAAGCCCCAACCTAAATGGGTGCACTTGATCTATCACACCCTGGATGTCATCTTGATGGACTAGTACTTAGAAATAGAACTCCACCATGGTATAGGTGAATGGGATATTCTGTACGAAGGATTCATAATGACATTCAGCTTTGAATATGGGTTTGATTGTATTGATGAGGCGCAACAAGAGGTGAAAGCAGCAATCTTTAGGATACTGCAAGATCCATTGGACCTGATTCAACCCGATTGGGATACTCAGCTGAGTCACATGCTGGAATGCTATAAAATAACTGTTGAACAAGAAGATGATGACCCGCAAAAGATTAACATTCCTGAAATAGAAGGTCACCGCGAGGTTGAAGGATTGTCGCTTGGGAATCCTGATATAACCATGCCACTGAAAATGAAATAGGTAAACATTGGTATGGAGGTAGAACCTAAATTTGTGAAGATTAGATATTATTGGGATGATGTGTGGATAAGTTCATTGAATTGCTTCGTGAATACCAGGATTTATTCCCTACCTAGTTTACGAATCTAAAAGGGATAATCGAGGACTTGGGTGTTATGAAGATCATGTTGAAGCCCAATGTAAAGTTGGTTAAGAAAAGACCTTACCATCTCAATATGAGGTATAAGGGGAAGGTTTGGCTACAGCTAGACAAGATGATCGTGGTAGCCATTATTGAGGCCATAGAGGAATCCGATTGGGTAAGCCCAATGGTGGTACATGAGAAGAAGCAGAAGGATGAAATAAGGATATGTGTGGATCTCAGGAATTTGAATGACACTTGCGTAAATGATCCTTTCCCAACTCTGTTCACTGATGAAGTGTTGGAGAATGTAGGTGGCCAAGAAGCATATTCCTTCACTAAAGGGTTCTCTGGGTACAATCAGCCAAAATCACGTTGGAGGATACGAGTAAGATGACCTTCGCGACTAATTGGGTGTGTTGTAAGTACACAATAATATTGTTCAGATTGAAGAATGCACCTGCGATTCTCTCATGTGTAGTCGTTGTTGCGTTCAAGGAATTTATTCATAACTTCTTGGAAGTATACTTTGATGATTGGACTGTGTTTGGGCTGGTGAAATACCATGTTGAAATTTTGCACCTGATGCTAGATACCTATCAAAGATACCAGATCCCGCTTAATCTAAAGAAGTTCATGTTTTGTGTTCATTTTGGGACCCTGCTAGTTCATGTGGTTTTTGGATAGGGACTGATGGTAGATCCTGCGAAGATCATGGTGATACTTAACTTAGAAGCACTTAGGAGTGTGAAATAGCTGCTCGCTACCCTAGGACATACTGGATATTACAGAAAGTTTATTAAAGGCTATTCCTAGATCACCGCACCTATGGAGAAGTTGTAAGAAGCCATATACAGCCTATGGTTGTGCATGTAATTGAGGAAGTTTAAAATTAATGTTCACCAAGAAAGAAAAATATTGTATCAACAAAGATCACGGTTGTCCATGGATTTTGGTGTATGCGGGAAGGATTCTCTACATTCTTCCTCACAATTTGGGTTTCTTATGTTGCCCATAGATTGGACATGGGTGCGATTTTTGGAATAATATGCATCAATGAGGATTTGTTTGATGATTGTTTGTGGGAAATACTAGTGAAGTTGTAAGGAGTGATGAAAAAGAACAACTATAACCTCCTTTGCATGTTTTTGTTTTTTTTTCAAATCATTTAATGGTGGTTCCTTTATGCGTACGCGGGGCCTCTAATGCTATAATGTTTAGCTACTAGGATTTTTTGTGGCATCAACTGGGACTTCTCTCAAATTATATGTCTAAAGATCCTCCATATTCTATATTATTGAGTCAAATATGGAGGAAACCTTGAAACACCACATTGAGAACATACTTGACATCTATCAAATTCATCAATGCCTTTTAATTGAAAGGAAGTTGCTTCAAGACTCCTCCTAGATAAAGGACATTAGCATGACGTGGAATTCTACCATTATTTTTAGTTTGAGGCTATGTGGTGAAGTTGGAGGTGCACTGAGATCCAAAAATCTAGGTGGATTTGTCTCTTACAAGAATAAAGTGCAAGGGATGGGCTTTATACATAAATATCCACATCACACCATCCAAGGACCTTATATTGTAGAATAAATAAAATAAATCGGTGCCATGGAGGTAAACCTACCATAGGCAACCTACCTTTCATTTACTTTCCAATCTAGAGTTGTGATATTGACGTTCAATTATTTTTAGTCTATATTTGAGGTTTTAAATCAATGAGTCTTAACGACTTGGACCCTTATAATGAACCTCTAAACATACAATGTCAAATGTATCCATGGTTAAGGTTATTACAAGTCGTGAGTGTAATGATACAAATTAATGTATAGCAACTTAGGTTAGAGTCCTTCATTTATTTCTTTTTAATTTTGATTGTAAGTCTAAATGCACAATACATATCCTAAGGTTTTCGGAACCATTCTATTGTTATTATTCATACATTTTATGATTTTATCCTAACTACCCACCCTTTGCATTCAAGCCTTCGGTCCCAATCTTGGTCATTAACGCTCGACCCACGAAGTTACACATTTACATGTGGGCATTCACTATGGAGTCATACACGTTTTTTCTATTTTGGATGAGTTTGCACTCTATGTGCACTCACTCTCACCAGATGACTCACACCATGTTGACTACGTGTTACAGATCCATTTGGGCACATCAACCCTGGCTTATAGATCAACACTATTAGAGCCCATCAAACCTTAATTCAGTTGTTATATGCACTAAATGATTTCAACCATCAGAGTGCCTCCTTCCCAAGAGATTCCATGATTGAAATCATCCAAAAACTACCTCAGCGCAGGCAAGCCTTTATGAGGGTACACTGTAGTGTAGCCCAGTATACTACGAGGGTGCATTGCATCGCGCTTGGGCCTTCTTTGGCCACTGTTGGGCGAATTTGAGCGAAATATGCATTGGGGTTTGGAATACTCTTATCCATAGGATGCCTCTAGAAGTTTTCCAAGGATTCCTTAAAAATATTCCCAAAATGCCACAAAAAGGAAACATTTAGATCCATTACCTTACAAGGATTGCACATTTTTCAAAATGAATAGAAACCACTGATTTCTTGACAATGAAAATGATTTGATATAATAATATTTTATATACAATGGATTAAGACATATATGTTATTACTTCCACATTCCCTTAAATAAATCATTTTAATATTTAGATTCAACTTTAAGGAATCCTAATTTCCTTTGATTGCAATTAATTGATATGATATGTGCATGCTTGAGAGTCCTCTTCCAAATTATTTAAGTTTTATGTTCAATCCTTTATGGCTTCTGTCTTATTTTCTTATAAATTTTTTATAACCAACCCGTGAGTGAAACCTCTTGTATAGGATATAATTTAAGGCCCTCATTCCTATCCTATAGAGGTGAATTCGCTCGTAGGACGCACTATTTGAACTTATGCTCAAAGACCATTTGTCACACACCCCTTGACCCTCATTTGACAATTACCTACCATTCTCCCATTCCTTCTTTTTGCTTGGGTTAAGGTTAGATTCAAATAGTTGTCACAAGTATTACATGCACAAATATTTATCATGTATTCTACTCATATTATTCAAATTTCAACAACATCAAAGTAGTGAGCCATACCCCTTGGACACAATACTACAAGCTCCTTCCATGCTTTACTAGATTCATGATGTTGACTCTTAGGTTCAATAAGTAAAACCTTAATACAAGCTTCCAAATCAACGATTATGCATGTATTATGACTTGGAGGAAGGCTCAACCATGGTCATTCCACATGACAAGATTATGCATAAAGACTTACTTCCTTTGCTACCTCAATATCAGCATAGATGAAAACCTCAATATAGATATACGAAACCTAGTATTGCCCATAACGTAATCATAGTCCTACCGCCATAGTCGCATGTAATGTTAACATATGTATCTTACGTGATATGCACAATTAATTTAAAGAACAGCGTTGGATGCATAATGCATATCATAGATAACCTAAACCATAGCTGATATAGTTTTAAGTCTTAAACGGAGTTATCCAATTTACATAACTATTTCAAGCATGATTGTTCACTATCTTAAACAAAAGATAGCATAGCATAAATATTGCATAAGATCCACATATTATTTTTCTTTGCAAATCTTAACTAGGATTGAATTTAAATGCAATGGTTGTCACATGCACTCAGATATAATCATCTCATTCCCACAACTAACATAGGCAAGTTTATGCATAGAGGTCACATGCCTATTATTCAATTAATTTATATGCAAAAACAACCTAACCAATTTCTCTTATGTGCTTTAGAATTGACAATATAGAGAGTAAGAGGCAACATATAAACATCCCGTGCAAACAAGATTATCTAAAAGGATGTCACTTGGGAAACCAAGCACCACCACCCAACCTAGAACTGCTTGATTATAGTTCACTCCTGAGTCAAGAGTTCTTTCCATGGATCAACTACCTTCTGTTGATCTCTTCAATGGCTATTTCATGCCCTATTTCTTGGTATGGTTTCCATTAGCGGTGTTCCACTTTTATGGATATTTTTTATCGATTTGCATAGTCTTTTCCCATAATATATCACCTTTATCTCCCCCGAGGCTTTTCCTCATAAAAGATTGCTTTTATCTCGTGCAACGATTTCATTTTTTTCTTAACTTAGAATCTTTTTCCAGCTAAGTAGGTTAATGGATATTTATATCCAATCCTTAATATTATATAGAAGTTTTACCATGAAAGAATTATCCCTTCCCATTCACCAGTGAGATTTGGGAATAAATGTATCTCTTCATGTATTTCATAAAGTATTTGCTTTTCCTATTACACATCCAATCTATATTTTATTGACTTAGGTTAGCAAAATTTTACATAGAATAAAAAGGTGTTACACTATAATATAATGTTAACACCATAATAATATATCAATGAATTAATATCAACCATGCCACATTATAATGTTCGGTTACAAAATATTAACATCAGAATAAATTAACCTCTGCGACATATTGACCTCGACCTAGAGAATGAATATATCTACCAAACGGTCATTGGTGAGTGTGATTGTTGTAGTTTACTTCAACATGAATCGAACAATGCATGAGTGCCTCAGGGACGACTATCATCGTTCTCGGCAGCCACGTTTACAAAGCCTTTTTGCCCATTGTATTTAATATCGAGGGAATTAATTAAATTTCTATCATCGGATTTACTGTCCTTGGTTGCAGTTAGCCAATCATATTTTCATAGGCTCATGTGAAGTGAGTATATGAGGAGATAGAGCTATTATCCACCATTCTTACTTCATGTTTAACCATTGTATAATTAATAATATCGTTTGTGTCATTGTTATTATTGTTACTAATAATAATGGTTGGATGCTAGGAGATAGAATTAATAAATTTTAAAATTTATATTTTCTTAATGACAAAGAAGAATGGAATGTAAATTGCAATTTTTTCATGAACTTTGAAATATTAATTTTTATTTATTAAAATAAAATTTAATATTACTATGGAGTTACTATTAGAGATTCTAATTTAATAACTAAATAAACTTAGTGACTAAGATGTTAAAAACCTAATGAAGGAATTGTTTGTGGAGTAATTGTACAATATATTCTCAACACAGAGTATTCATCCTATACATTCTATATACAATATATAAGAACAATCCATCATAACATAATTCACACATTTACTTCTACGAGAACTACATAATTATGAATACTATTAAGATTATCAGTGAGTGCAAGATCCTCCCACCACTATTCCAATGTTGGAAATATATGTCTTGCAGCACCGAACCACCCAACCTTGAATCACCTCTCATTCCCCCTAAGCTACGATAGCTTGAGCTATGATAACTTGTGAGGCCTCCATAACCTCTACTCAGCCTTGATAATGTTTATGTAACATCATCTTGCTCACATAATTTCCTTCCCCTTAGCCTAGGCTTTTCATTTATTTTTACTAAAAGAAAAAGTTTGGTTTTCTCCATGCAGCACTTTTATTCTCGGTCTGTATCTCCCGCCAAGATATAATATATATCCATATATTTTAAATTTGGGAAAATAAACTTGAAATTGATTCTTCTCAAATTCTGGAAAGTCTGATCTACTTTGGTGTCACTCATCATGATTTGCATAAATAAAACCAACAACTTTATTTATTAATTTAAAAATTATTTTACAAAGGTAATCCATTTGTTCCCATCCTAGTAAAATCAATAGTAATAGTAACAATCAAACAACTAATTATTATAATTACAACGTCTTCTTCACTTCTAATTTTCTGGTCTACACTATCACTTTAGTGCCTTCCTCACTCTTCCCTTTGACATCAATGGAAAAGGTTGGTCTAATCAATTTGAAAACACCATGCCGACACTATTAAATACTTCATGCTAGTACTATTACACAAGGCTCATACCAAAATTTTTTCTAATGAAACATGATTAGGTGCCAACATCATTACAAAATAGTGATGAGAAAATGAAGGAAATATTGCCACATGCAACCAACATTCCTTGCTGCAAACACCATGCACTTCTTCATGTTGATCATGCTCCCTTTAAAGATATAATAGGGGTTGTGAACACCCAAACCATGTTGTTTTTTGATAGGATTTACTATTTTACTTGCCCCCTTAACAAATGCACGAGGCCCCAAAATATATCAAGACTTCCTGCAACTATCACCAAATGAATATACGCGGCATCATAAGCATATTATATTGCTATAAAAATGAAGTAAAATGTTGCTACAATGGGATTAGCAATCCCACTCATGCCTGCAAAACATTCAAGGTGACTATCTCCAATGCATGCTTGACTATAGAAACACTCTACCATTAGAAAAATGGTAAATGTGAAATAATACAATTATAATTCACGAAATACAAGGCTACACCAATGATATTGGAAGACCATACGTGGATGATATAGGGCTGATCTCTATTCATGGGTATCAATAACCAATGGACATGAATGATTATGCAAAGACTCATGGCTCTTTTCTATGCATGCAGAGACCAAGTGACTACACAACTAAAGTGATATAAGAAACAATGTACATGGCTATATATCGAAGATAAGAGTGATTTACATGGGTGATATAGACTCATTGATATGAATGCCGAACTAAGTGACTCACTCTCCCAAGTAAGGGCTACTCAACCAAGAACTCGGTGATGAGAATGATCAACAACATAAGTAAATGGATGTTGCATCACTACAACCAAGGGTGCTTAGAAGGATGAAGTAAAATGACGATTCACTCATAAATATAATGAATGCACAAAATATTAAAGACACGAGTGAAAAACATCATAGAAATAACATGCAAGCCTTGAAATCCTAATGCATGCACAACTTCCTCACAGTTCATTATACCTTCTATTCTTCTTGTTGGTAGTGTGGACTTGATCATGATAGTAGGCTCTTCGCCACACCATGTTGATGTTGCTATTCAAAATCATGCTTCCTCCATGCTTCTACTTCTATAATTCTACCATGAGCTCCCCCTCATGCTATGCATGTCTAACATGTACATTTTTAGTCTTTTTGAGTAAATATAACAATAATACACTATATTGGGGACTAGTTGGTTCTACTCACGATATAATTTAATTTATTGTCATGTAGGACCAAGTAGTTGAGGTTTGATATACTCCAAACCTATGTTGGAATCTCCCCACTCGAATATTTTTATGTCAACTTCAATAACTTAGTTCGCAATGAAGAGGCCTCTAAGAACAACCCATGGACATTTCCAAAAGGCTTATAATGAAACACATATAGGATAATAATATTTGTCATGTTTGACAAAGAGAAGGGAAAATGGCTTCAAAGCTCATTCTTACTCAAATGAAGATGATCTATTCTCACTAAATTTCAAAAGGATGTGGGAATTGCACCAACAAGTTGATGGCCTTTTATGTTGATTGTAAGTTATGTTTAGCTTCACTAAGCTACTAATACCTCCTAAAGTGCTAGTAATTAGGCCGTTGATCTAATTGAATGCCATGAATATCCCTTGAATCTTGAAAAACTCTCCCAACACTATTGGTATCTCTCTAGTAGGGTATTTAATGGAGATGTCATGTGTAGTCAAATTTGTCAAGCACTAAAGTTTTGTGGTCATGTTCCCTGTAATCCTATTATTGCTAAGAATAAAACCTACAACCGCAATTCAATTGCCAATTTCTTCGAGTGTGGGTCCTCAAAGTATATTCCATGACACATCAATGAGTCCATGATGCTACACAAAGGTTGAATACCACATTGTAATATGTTGGGAATATGATGATATTAGAGTAGGAATAAATAGTGATATCTAGTTGTGGAGGTGATCTCCAAAATCCATGGGAATTACTCCAATGATATGATTATTTTCCAAATCCAGAGTGATGAGACTAATGTATTGGAAATTTTCTAAAGACTTTCTCCTAGCAAAGAATTATCATTCACCGAAAGTAAAATCTACTAATTTCCCTAGTGATTTAGCCTTCTATATTGGTACAACTAAGAATCAATCAGTGAAATGAACTTTTTTATTAATATGGGGAGAAAGTCTTCCAATAAGAAAACATTTTCTACAATTAACTCTAACTCCATGAGGGTGTTTCAATTCCATATTTTTTAGAGGTTTGGGCTTGTGAAGTCTTTCATATCCACATCCGAAATCATCAATGGAAGCTCCATACATGATGAGCAATTCTACCACTTACAATACCATTTGTTAATATATGTTGTGTGAGGTTCTTGTAGTTGATGAAAGTGTTTCCAATGCCACCCTACAAGAAAGGTGTTTTCAATCTCACTAAGAGCTTAGACATTGCAAAGATCTAAAGGAATGTATCCTATTAATTGATTGTGGCTAAGGCTCAAATTATTTATAGAAGTGCAATTTCGAAACTCTAGATGAATGAGACCACTATAATAGCTTTTAGTCAATATAAGGTAACTACAGGTAGAGGTCAACAGAAGTAGTTTTATTAAATAAAAAAGATAATATAAAGAAGTTCTCTTTCTAGAAAAAAAACTAATTAAAAAATTGAAAGAAAGCATCAAAATTCTAAGCTTTGCCTTTTTTACAATTAAAATACATCGTTCCATTGACTTAGGCTATTTTCCACCTTTATAACGCCAAAATATATCATTCCATTGAGCTATGCATTCACCATCCTTATAGTCGTGAGATATCTTAGATTTCCTAAGGTTTAGGTATAGAGAATTATGATAAATCGTCGTTTTAGATATGTCATTGGTAATGTGCCATCTAAGAGAGAGAAAAGAGTTATGGATGAATTCTTTAAGACTACTCCAGAGGAAGGAAATTAAAAAGACTACTCTACCCGGTAACGGCACACCATGTGGCGGTGTGTTCGATGAGACGACATTTACTTCTCAACGGAGTCGGACATGCTTTATAAAAATACCAAAACCCTATATAAATTAAGGATATAGGATTGACTTCACAAGATTCGATCATAAGGATAAGCAATTTGGAGATTCTTGATATATTTCGTACCACTCGTCTGCAATCATTTTAGGAAATCTTTTAACAACATAATTGCGGAGGGAAGGGAATAATTTACCATTGATAATATGGAACCCTTTCACATCCACGACGAAAAAGATGACGATCACTACGAATCAGAAGAGATTCTAGATCTGTTGCCTCCAAGATTTAGAGAAATTAGTGGCAGCTCAACGGCCACGGAAAGTTTCAATCTTATGAACAACGATCTTATAAGCCAACGAATTATTCCAACTCTTCACTCCCGTCTGCGGACCCTCATTCCACACGCCAGGCCCGGACTTATTGCAAATAGACTTCGATATTTGGTTGACTCAGCGCCTCCGTCGCCAAGAGAATGCAGTCTTCTGTTCCGTGTGATTCCAAAGGAGCTGTATGAAATTGAGGAAATGAAATTTATCAATTGTGCCATTAGAGACAAGAGGTTGTCACCCTTCCCTCATCAGGAGTTCACGGCTTTAACTATCCCGCAATGGACGCCAGGAGAATCCTTCAGGGGACAGCCCCGTGCTCGATCCTTCGTGGAAGCCATCGGACATAAGATTATTTTCTGGAAACGGCGGCGGCGGCATCATTTCTGTTACATTCTAAATGCAGACCATAATTCCGATAGGGCTTTCAGGGCATTGGATACTTCCACAATACATCAACAACTCCCATTCCACCGTTCGCAATGGATTACGAAGGCAATAGTAGGGGATCGGCTGATAGTGTTGTTGTCGACTGGAAATGGCGCATTCATGTTGTCTTTAGACGTAGAAGTCTGGTCAGTTCTTCCAGAGTGTCCACAGGAGTTGAACAGGGATCTTACACCCATCCCGTGGCAAGGAAAACTGTATTTAGTAGATATTAATAGCTGGGTAAATACAGACACAAATGATACCACCCAAGTCGTTCCCATGCACTTCGATTTTCAAAGGAACATGTGGGTAATTGGAGCCGAAGAGAACACAGCTTTTGCTCTGAGCTTCATGAGTTTCTTTCCGAGATATGAGTCTCCTAGATTTGAATTTCGAAGCGACCGAAAACTGGTTCGAGTGGATAACGGAAGATGTATGATATCCTCCAAGTCTGGTACACTGTATGCAATATCTCACGCCCCAGAAAATGTGTACGATATGGGGGATTCTGATGAGTATCCCATTTGGAATATTTACTTCATTGATGACTTGACGCGTGGATGGAGGATAATTGAGTGCCGGAAAAGTGAGCATACTCTCCAAGTTGATCCATTCAAACTCACAAAGCTGCGACGTGATCTTCCTCAAGGTGAATATCTACATATCAAAATGAACTGTTGGGAAATAAATGAGCACGATATATTGCTAGTTGTTCTACAATCTTTAAATTTGGTGGACGGTCTGTGGGCAAGGTATGCTTGGTGGATATTCAACAAGGAAGATGGTGTTAAAAATTATGGTAAGGAAGATTTGAGTAGGTCTGTTTTAGAAAATGTTGGGGATATTTTCTCTTTTGAAATGTGAAAATTGACGTGGTAAATTTTAAAATTGATTTATTCAAATATATCTTTTTATATTTTTTAAACTATTATATTATTTTTTTCATAGATAGATGTATATACATAATTTATATATAAAACTATGTGATAATATAATAAAATTTCATAGTTTTTAAGAAATTATAATAGAGAATATGTGTTTGTATTGTTTGAATAATGAAATAACTAAAAATGTATTTATATAGAAAATTGTGTTAGGGAAAAATATTCAACACAATTAGTTCTGTATTTTTGTAAGATTGAAATAGGACTAACAATATAAAACATTAGTAATGAATATAATGGGAATATAAGTATTATTAGTCCCTGCTTAGAACTATTAGCGTTAGATCACGGGTTGATTGGGGTATTAGTTCTTCGGTTGACTGTAAATTTTGAGTGTTTAAACAATTTTAACCAAAGTTTATCGTTGGCGATTTGGCTTCAAAAAGTTTTAACAAAACTTTTGATTTCACCCTCTTATTGCAAGCGTCTCTTTCCCCGATGTGATTTTATTGAGGGCAAGTTATTTTATCCTAAGTTTTTTCTTGCACGTGTGCTTAGTTCAGTGCTTGACAACGATAAGGGCCACCTGACTCCCCCACGTGTACGCCATGCAAAGTGTACGCCATGCAAAATGCATAGAAAGTATCCTATATCAATGAATACCCACTCTCTCTCATATCCCATCTGTGAATATATCTTACAAGTTAAAAGTAATTCCCATCTGAACCACATGGAGGAGAGAATGGGTAGCAGATTGAGTGCCTTGTTTCTACTCTTGCTTGAGATGGCCCTGCAAAGCACGATATCTTTGGACCAAGCATAACAAGTAACAAGTTGTCTTTCTTGCTGGTAGTAGCTCGCTCAAACCAACCCTGTTTTGTTTTTTAGCCCTCTGTCTGTTTTTTTAGCCCTCTGTGTGAATAAACAAGCAATTTATCACTGTTAAAATTTAATCTAAGAATGTTCAATGGATATTAATTTTTCAATAATATTCAGTGAACACACATACATGGATTTGTATGCAACATCTACTACATTAATTTCCTAGTTCATGGCTGTCTTATACCAGTGGAAAAGTAGAAATATTACTCCGTTATTGAGCTATATAGCCTTGGTAAATTATAAAACATACCTCTAGACCGGGAACACCCGAGCTTTCTGTGTCGTGAAGCAATAGAGCATGTTCATACTCGTACACTTTTCAAAAATTTCTTTTCCTTGGATTCACAAAATTTCTATTAGCAATATAAGATAGTGCAATGGCTAAAGTTATTTGATATTAGCCTGACTTTGGGAGACGTGGTAGTTGGGATATCTGTGGTGATCTTAGTTACTCTGTTCTCGGTCCAGAGGTTCGGAACCATTCTGATTTGGTTCTTGTTTATTTTGTTCATTGGCTTATACAATCTTGGCAAGCATGATACCAGCGTGTTACGCGCCTTTTATCCAAAATATATCATTGACTATTTTAGCAGAAACCACAAATAGGCTTGGAATTCTCTTGGTGGTATCGTTCTTTGCATTACAGGTACATATTCTTTTCCTTTGCTAATTTAAACTATTGCAACCTCCAGTTTGAAATCCTCTTATCATTTATCACACAGAGACCATAGATTTATTGTGCATAAACTACGTGACATGCAGGAAATGAAGCTATGTTTGCAGACCTCGGACACTTTTCGGTTCGCTCCATTCAGGTAGTTCGATAGATTTGGACAAAATAATCACTTCAATAGAACGTAACTCTAATTGCAGAGTGTGTTTGGAAGGTTGAAATGTTTAAGATTTGACTCATTTTAAATGTTGTAATAACGCTAAGTTTTTCAATAATTTTTTATTTGATAGATTGTTTATGAATTACGTTATCATTTATAATATATAATTTTAGAAATATATATTTCATTTTAAAAAACACTAATCTTAAAGATAATGTTTTTTTAACGCCATTGTTACAATTGCACACCTAAACCATATCAACCTTTAACATTATTTTTTTTACTATATATTTCCTAGTTACCTAAAATTCTTATACTATTTTAAAGAGACATCGAAATATTTGCTTTGTTTCTTCTAGTTGGACCTATTTTTATCATAAAATGCAGAAAAGGATCTTCTGGTTGGACCTATTTTTATCATAAAATGCAGAAAAAGATAATGTTAATTGCTCATAAAGAGCTCAACCTCGAAGAACCTGAAGCATGAGCAGGTAAAAGCTAAGCCTAAAAGTAATCTGTACTATGAAAAAAGGCCCTCCGCAGAGAGCGACTGAAATACAAACATAAACTATATAGTGACTTAGAGAAGCATCCTGGGTTTAAACTCGCTCTACATTTACCCATTTTACCTCATCCAAAATTAACGTTATACAATGAAATGTTGAAATACTTGCTTGTACATGATTACTGATGGTGATACTTACATATGATCGTTTAATACTTTTGCACATGATTACTCATGGAGATACTTACATATGATAGTTTATGCACCATGATGGCTTAAATTTCATGTGGGTTCAGTTTTCATTATCTTTTAAACTTAAATTTTATGAATGGTTGAGTGGAACTGATTGCAAGAGAAGGTAATGTTTTTTTTTTTTTTAAAGTTGTTTGAGTTTTTTATAAATTATTTTAGGTTTGATTTTTGGTTTGAGAAACTAGTTTTGATT
>APFE031354283.1:228879-249648 GCA_000404065.3 Pinus taeda | reverse complement strand
AGGGGTCATGTAGAATACAACTGAGCCTGAAGGGTCAAGCACAGCTCTCTGAGTGGGATCATAGCATACAATGCACAGATGAATTAGGTCAGGGAATTGGTTGACCTGAGGGAGTCTGAAGATTGGGAGGAAGGAATCCCAAATGCCCAATATATCTTTCCCATCCACATGTTTGGCCTTTAGCTCATTTAGCAAGTGGAGGTGAAACTTGTTGTGTGTTAAGGAGTCTTCTGAGATTTGATAATTTGAGTCTACTAGATCCTACCATTCCAATTCTCTCTGAGGGGCATTCAAAGGAGAAACATTGAGGGCCACAGGTGCAACTGGAGTCTCCATGGTTACTTAGACTCTGTTTTGTATGTAGACTGATGTTACTAGACTGGGCAACAGAAAAAGAGTATTGCCTGGGTGAAGAGGTGAATTGAGAAATGAAGGATAACAGGGTAAACATGCAGCAATTGAAATACTGCCCACAGTTACTTGAGGAGGTGAATACTTGTCTTTGGCAGACCCTTCTTGATAATTAGGTGTAGGTACCAGGTTTTCTTTTCACGACTGCGCGAACAGAATGCAGGTTTTTAATGAGAATTTTGTTTAAACAGGCCCGGCTACCGAATTTCGATTGTTCAATTTCCAAATGGGAGCTTGGTGCAGGGTGTTCACCGGTGAATTATGCGTTTTTTAGTGTCTTGAGTTAATTTTCACCTATTGTAGACAAAACCAGGCGTAGAGAAGATTTGCAGGGGTAAATACCTGGTGAACTCGACGGTCCGGGTCACGAATGCAGGTGGGTAGGTGCGCCGAAGGTCTCCAGGTCGATTTGAGCAGGTTGGTGCAATTTTGGACGTAAAATGCATGCAGAGGGCGCAACAACAATTTTTGCAAAAAGTGCAAAAAAAAGCGAAAAATTGACAAAATATGGCTTTTATGGGACATTCGCGCCTTTTTCGGGTGACGTCAGCATGACGTCATCAGGTGGTCAGGGTCGGATGACGTCAGCATGACGTCATCAGGTGACGTGGCAGCTTATGAGTGGTCCACGGGGGTGGTGAGGTGGCAGACAGGTGGAGCAATGGTGGACGGGGGTTGCGGACGCGGCGATGACGCAGGCGGTGACGCAGTGCTGACGCAGGCAGGCGGACTGGCGAAAAACCGGAAACCACAGTGGTATCATATCGCACCGCTTTTGATACGGAGAGGAATCTGTCAGAGGGGGCTTCGATATGATTTGGGGGCGACGCGTGGCCGAGGCCTGACGTCAGCCTCTCACAGATATCGGACGATATCTTTCGGACCTCGGGGCCGGTCTGATATCCACGTCAACCGTCGGATGAAAAGTACTTGATCGGACAGTCGACGGGCCGTTGAACTGCGCGGATGATATGGCGTCGGGCGGACAATAAACAATTGTTTTTTGACGGGATTTGTGCCCGGCGGGGCCCTTGGAAATATCAATGAATTTCATGGCTTTCCAATGTTTTACTTTATCAAATCACGCATAGCCGAAAACTTTAGGATAATGCGGAAAACTATGGTTTTTTCAATGTATTTTTGAAAAATCGCGCATGGCTTTAAGAACTTAGGCTAAGTGGGTTTTTCATGCAATTTTGTATAAAAGCGCAAATGGGTCCCAAACTTAGGATAAGGATGACAAAGTGGGTTTTTCCATGTATTTTGCCTTTTGAGCGGGTCTAAGGGTGCTAAAGCGTTTTTTCAAGGTTTCTTAGGCAAAATGGAGGGTTGAGTGGGTAAATGAATTCTGAGGGAGACAAAAAGGTAAGGCTTGGGTTCTTAAACTAACGAGGTGTTAATTCAATTCCCTAGTAGTGAGTCATATGGCTATAATGCCAAGGGGGATATTTATAGAATGTTTGGGGTTTATACACCATGGTGTTATAATAGTAGGAAAGGGTGACATAGGGAGTTAGATAATAGAAGTTAAGGGTTAATGTGGAGGGAACAGGTGAATGAGGATTGATATCACTAGGTTTATTTGAAAACAACTTAGCTTAGGGAGTAGATCAAAATGAAAAGAACTTTGCACAGGAAATGTGGCTCTTAAAGGAAACAAGGACCAACATAAAACCTTGAATTTCATTCATAAACACAACTGGTGAAGGGATGTTAGTAATGAGTGAAAAACAAGGAAAAAAGGGAGGTTAGACATGCTACATTGTGCTTCTTCCCTTGTATTGACCAGCATGATTCAGTTTGAAAAGAACACCACTTCTGCAACCCCATCTACCTACCCATCTACTTGCCTAGCATTTTTTGTTTCTTCTTGGAGGGTGCACTTGGACTTGCAGACCCTTATGTCCTTTTCTTTTCCACTTGGCTTTTCCATTGATTTCCTATCTAGCACTACCCTTATTTCTTCCAAGGCCCCAGATTAAGCAGTTGGGAACCTTAGTTTCTCTACCTAGCTATTGGTCTGCCAAGTTTAAACAGTTTGGACAGACTTCTTCCTCTATTCTACAACAGAAAATTGAAACATGGCATGATCCAGATTAGACTGTTGGACCATCCATCAAAATTTAATAAACATGAAGGCATGTACACACCTTGCCTTTCCTTGGAAATATGGGATCTTTGTATCAGCAAAGCAGAGCATATTTGGCATTTGAATTTGCCAATCATGAAATATGAAACCTATTGGTATAGGTATCCAACAGTGACTATGCTACTATATGTGCTAGTGGTTGGATGACATGTGGACAATTCCATGTCCCAAACCCTTAGCACAATTAGGTAAAATATTGTACTATATATCATACATTATTACATTAATTGAATTTTTAGATTCTTTCATTTTCACCATTTCTTAGATCTCATTGAATATCTTGTTGTCAATTATATCTTTCATTTATGTAAAACTAACATAGTGTTTTCCATGTTGAATTCCTTGCCACTAGACTAAAGCTTGCCTCCCAAATCATCTTCTCAACTTTCCTATAGGAACATAGATATGGCATAGATGGCATTTAACTCCATCCTATAAGTGAAAATATGAAATTTTTTTACCTAGATCTAATATACGGTATCTAAAATGTAGTCATGATCATTTTCATATAGTTGGGCCACTTTAAAGTCTCATGACCAGAATAATTGAGGATTATGGTCAATGCTAACAATTAAGGTTGGTTAAGGAAATCGACAACTCAATTGTGCTTCCCTTATTGTACTTGATATTTAGGTTGCATAGTTTCAGATACATGGATAATTTCCAATGGAGATCATTTTACAACTTCCCTTGTGTCTACATAAATTACGAAGGCCTATGATAAGTGTGCATTGTTGCTTCCCTTCCCATCTTTCTTCCTTTATATAAGTGTGGAATATGTTAATTGTGTTAGAGAAACTATCATTTTCATATGCAACCAAATGTCCATGTTGCACGAGGGCAACACGATCAACATATTCTAAGGCCTATGTATTGATTTCAAATAGTATTTGTAAATCTAAAAAATCTAGATTAATGTCATGTAGAGGTGATACTTTAGATAATCAAATGATTTAAATGTTCCTTGGTCTAAACAAGCTTTGCCTTCACTTTTCTCTTGTTAACTTGTCTTATAGGCCAGGTGATATGAGAGAACCCCAACATGGGTCTATGATAAATTTTGGCAAGGCCCATTGAGAAGTTGCAGTGTTGTGTTAGTGTTTCTAGGGATGACCACTCATGAACATTTAGATCTTTGCTAGATTCACATGAACACCATGCTATTTGAATATGTACCCTAGATATCATATTCTTGACATGTTGATTGGGAAATTCTTTAGGTTGGAATATCACTTGTGTTGTAGTAGAGTGCTTAACGCTTGTTAAATGTGATGGATATGCACTTCCTAGGTTTTTTTGAATATAAAAAATTCATCTAGCTATATGACTACAAAATAGTTGGTTAATTGTCTTAGAATATCATCCATCATCCTCATAAAATTTTGTGGCAAATTATTCAAACCAAAGGGCATGACCAACTACTTGAAGAGATCTTCCTTAGGTTTGAAGGTTGTATTCCACACATAAATTGGCTTGATTAACACGTGGATATATCTTGAATTAAGATGAATTTTAAAATAAATAAGGTTCCTTTGCATTGATTGAGCATATCACCAATCCTAGGTATGAGGCTCTCAATTTTTTACTATGATTTTTTCAAGGCTTTATAATAACTACAAAGCCATCCTATACCACCTTTGTTTTTAATTGACACGACAAGGCTTCTGCAAGGTGATGAAATTGGTTGAATGTGGCATTTTGTATAGGCTCTTGAATCGCACAAATTTTGATCTCCTTATTCTCTAAAAGAGAATATTTGTATGCAAGGCCAATGGGAAGAGGGGATATTAGTGTCAAATCAATTGCACACTTTAATTAAAAATGCATAGGTTATCCTAAAGATGAAGTCAATATGACCTTCTATTATTCCACCAACCTATTCATATGTCTCAACTTCATAAAGGACCTATTTTAGAGGCCTTGGTGGTCACATTGATTTTCCTCGCTCCATTTTATTGGAGCATGAAAAAAAAGTATCTCACTAAGAGATTATCTTCTTACACTACTTAAAAATGATAAGAGAATAAGTAGTAGACATGTTTACCTCATATATATTGTAGAGTTGATCTCCTGGGGTGATTTGAATGGAAAATGGAATCCACCCATGGTATTGTAACTAAATAAGGCTATAAATAATGAGCCTCGCTTCATAAAAGGACAAATTGGTTGACACAATGTAGTTGTAATAATGTTTCTTCTTTAATAAAGGGTTTTTTTTGCATGTTGTGTATTTTATTTTCTTCCTCTTGATTATCAAATCTCTTTGATCTTGGGCCTTTAAGATCCAAATTAGTGGTATTAGAGTGAGTTACAACTCCATGGGAATCAAGGGTTGGAGGGTGGATTTCTCAATCATTCTCTTTGTGTCTTGAATCTCTCTCACAATCATTTGAGAGGTTGAGACAACCTTGTATCCCAATCTGTTTTAGTAGGTTGTACAGTTAAATCAATGGACATAGATGATGGTTGTCAATAACCATGATCAAAGACTCCAGAACACGAACAAATATACAATATTAAGATGAAGATCAAATATTGGCTTCCATTCTCATGCTACGCGCTACTAGCCTCCATTTTCCTGAGCCATAGGAGCTCATAATTCTTCTCCTCTGCAGATCTAGTTAGTAGCCTTGAATGGTGATGAATCTTACATAATATAAAAAAGAGTAGCTAGTTCATTATGTGGCTCAATTTCTACCAGCACATTGAAAAAAGGGTTTTGGGACTTTGATCGAAAACCAAACGAGCTGGTATGCCAAAAATCTATAAATGTTGCCACTGTAAAATGTCTACATTATCGTTAGTGGCATCGACAAAGGTTTATTCAAGCTAACTAAATCTTGTGTTGCCACTTTCTAGTTAAAAAATAGCATGCCATTGGAGGCTCAATTGGTTATGGGCATGGTCAACTGACTTGTGAAGGATAAGGGCCTTCCACTCATTGTTGAAACCCCAAACCCTAGCTCTCAAGTTATGCTTCAAGTAAAAGCAATGCCAACACTCGTAGTTCATCTCCATCACAGTGTAACCATGGTGAGGGAATTTTCTACAAAAAAGTTACAGGTTGCTCAACCTTCTTCTTACCACTAGGTACCAATAGCCTTCTCCGTTGAAGGCCACTTAACTAGTTTCAACTTATTTGTCACCACTATCACAATGTCTGATAGTACATCGAAGGATTTCAATGTATGGACTAGTTTGCTCTCCTGTAGACTTGGAAAATAAGCGAGGAGACACTACTATTCTCTTCGAAAGATGACTATGAGCACTAGCTCATTATAATTTAATTCCTTGATCCTCATTCCACTTGCAAGGAAAGGATTGATACATTGATGGTGATGGGAGATTTTATACATGTGTAGACCCACTAGCAATGGCGAACATCATTCACCTCTGAGATCATTTATACCTTCGTCCAATCCCATTCAACAAACCTCCACATAGGCATTGTCTTCATCCACCTCATCACTAGATTCTCTCAGCCCTCGCATTCTCTATGCTTCCTTGGTCATCTCGTTGCAATCCACCAAATATGGGCACACTAACAAAAGCTAATACACCTATATCACATGAACAAAATTCCACATGACTTCGCCTAGCTCTTGAAGTTGATCCCTCATCTCAAAAATCTTCATGAAGTAGGGATCTATTCCTTCCTTTGATATCTTCATATTATACAATTCATTTCGTAGATACATCACTTCTCCAGCTATGGTTACCAAGAATAGCTCTACTAGTTAGTCATATATTTCTTTGGATGTCTCCAACTTGGAGACATAAGGAATGAGAGAGTCTTTGATGGATTCTATTAGAATCCTTTGAGCTCTTGTCTCATCCTTATTATACTTGGCCAAGGCTTGAATTTGTTCCTTAGCAGGAATAGTAACATTCCCTTTGATGTGTTCTAGGAGTTCATTCTTCTTGAGAAGTAAATCGGTCCTCTTCTTCCATGCAAGAAATTTATTGGTACCTACCAATTTATCACTTTCCTTGCAAATATACATTGATGTATATTCAAAAGGGGACATATACTTACCTGATATATTTTGAGATGTAGTAGACTTGCTTTCTCCTTGAAGACTTGATGGCTTGCCTTCCTTAGATCTTGATGTTCTTCAAGTTGATTTCTCCAAGGGGACTTGACTTGATGATGATCTTGTAGTTTGATGTAGGTCCTTCTTTGCTTTTCTCTTCTTGTAGGTGCCTCTATGTAAGGCTCTTATTCTTGCCTTGTGGTCTTCCTTGATGAATTATAGATAGTAGACCTTCTTATCCTTGAAGTGATTGAGACTTCTTGGCTAGATGCTTCAACTTTTGTATATTTCCTTCCTTGGTTTGTGTTCTTGAGATGCCCTTTCCTTAATGTGTCACCTTAGCTCTAATACCATGTTGAAGAATCAAGGGAAATTATGTATATTAGGATTGTTCTTGACTTGGTAAAAAAATTGTGAAGTAATTTTAAGATTATCTTAACTTGATCTGCTTCTTATTATTAGTATATGTGTTTCATCAAACTGCTACCAAAAACATAAAGATAAGAACACGGATGTTGGCTCTCTACCAGGGCCAAAACCTCTCTCTCTAAGAGAGGAAAACACTTTGGTAAGTTTCTCTTATTGAAGCTTATTATTGATTAATGCCAAACCCTAGAACCTTGACTAGGATTTCCTCCAAGCACAAGTCAAGTCCTTCCTCTATTCTACACTTCATTCCTGGCACATAGACTTCCTCCTTCTAGCACTTTTCTCCCCAACACTTCGTCCTCCTTCTCTGTTGCTTGTCTAGAGATAGACCTTCCTTGAGTGATCCTTCTAGAAGAGATGGTATTGTTCTATCCTTTACTCAAGTAGAATTATTCTTTTGTTAACCAAATGAGATCCCTCTTGAGCTATGACTGTAATACTATTATGTTGCCCTAGTTTTTCCCATGTGTGGAGGTTACCCTTAGAGAATTAGCGTCCTTTCACCTTCACTGGAGAGAAAGACTTCTTCGCTTGACTTGGGAGGCCTAGTAGGCCTAATATCTCACCAAACAATGATGATTCTTGGATTTTTCTCTAGATGTTGTTATACCTTAGGTTTACCCTCCTTTTCTTTGCACGTGTGACTGTTTCTAGCCCTAGAAACAATCATATATCTTCGCTTTACCTTCTTCCTCCTTTGATGCACTTTGGAGACCCTTTAGACCTGTTTTCCCTTCACTTATTCTTGGCTTCTATCCTCATTGATTTCAGAGATGCTTTTTGGACATTGAGAGGGAGTGGAAAATCGCTATATATAGAGGATTGTCCCTCCTTTAGGCTGACATGATTTTTTTTTCTTTTATCATTTTGCTTCATTTGGAGGATGTTGATACATGGAGAGGACTTGGAATTTGCTTGGAGGTATTCCTTTGACTCTTATATAGTTTTATACATAGTGTAAGATGACCTCTAAGGGTCTTACATAAATACATTGACTTTTGACTTCCTAGAAGCACTTAAACATGTGCTTGACCTACTTCAATGAGTAAGAAACTCATTGATAAATATCATAAAAATAATTTTTCTTTTCTTGAATAAATACAAATATAAAAGATACATTTATGAATACCTAACCTAGTTATACTTTCTTCAACGACATTTAGTACACTTGATAAGGGGAATGTTTGCAGGCAATATTTTTTATTTGGGTGTTGCACAACTTGTTGAAGTGTTCGAAGGGGATGGCATGCCCTTTTTTGGCCAATTGTGAAAACTTACTACCTCGACCATGGGTCATTGATGACTTGAAAACATTCAAGTCAAACTAGATGAGGAAGTCTTGGAAGAAGACTATCATATTTGTGGATAATTTTGATGCAGATATTGTACTAGGGCTATCACCTTTTTCAAGAGAGTTTCTTTGACAAGGTGTACAAATGGTTTTAGCTACCCAGATTTATCCTCCATTAATGACAATCACCTTTTTCAAAGAGAGTTTCTTTTAAAAGGTGCACAATTGGTTTTATATTCCAACAATTTACCATCCATTAACGATGTTACATATTCTGGTGGAAATTGTCTCAAAAGTGAAAGAGATGAAAGATGGATGGGAAAATGAGTGAGGATACCAATGCAGTATTGTAAAATTGGAAACCTTGTATCATGTAGCCAAAACATCAAGCTTTATGTTCACTAATTCTTTTGGGATATCAACTTATGTTCTTGAGTTTATGTATTCTAAATTCATTCTTGTATGGAAGAACATTACTTGCTTGGATTGGGAAAGTTTCCCCTATAAGCTTTGGATATCATTCTCCTATCAATTCACAACAATGGGAATAAAAAATGTGAAACTTGAGCACTTGGAGGAAGTATTTACAACATCTCATTGGATGGTGAGAATTTACAAATATAAGCCACCAGATTTCTACCAGGAAAACGGACAAGTGAACTATCTCGAGGTCCATCTGCTAGGCCATGTAGTGTCACCCTCGTAATTTTCCCACAAGCATTACAAGATATATCTATCCCCGGACCCTCATTTATCATGGTTATGGATAACCCACAAACCCAAGGTTATGGGTCAACCAAACAATACCATTTCCATTGAAGTCCACTTGCTAGGTCACACATTGTCAATATCGTTGTTGGCCCATAAGAATTATCGGGTATCTCTATCCTCATATTTTCGTCATAGTTTTGGGTCATCCACAAACCAACCATGGTTATGGGCCAACCACATAAAACCCTTGTATTCAACAACACTTTTTTTGGGTCATCCATAAACCGACCATGGTTATGGGCCAACCACATAAAACCCTTGTACTCAACAACACTTGCTTTTGGGTCATCCAAAAACCCATGCTCATGGGTCATCCATAAACCCATGGTTATGGGTCAACCACACAAAACCCTTCTCTTCATTGGCTCGTATTCAAAAAAAGCTTCACAAGAGGGAACTTGATGCAATGGGGATCATTGTATCCTAAGGGGGAAGGAGTGATCCGAATGAAAAATAACATCCACCCATGGTATTGTAACTCAAGAAGGCTTAAATAATGAGCCTCACTTCGTAAAATGACAAATTGGTTAACACAATGTTGTTGTAACATTGTTTCTTGTTTAATAAAGGGTTTCTTTTTCATTCATATTGTTTGTTTTCACTTCTACCTCTCGATTATCAAATCTCTTTTATCTTGGCCCTCCAATATCTAGATCATAGGGTGATAATGGCACTACAAGGTATAAATAAGTAAATAACATGACACTTCCACGTGCACAAGGGTGCATGCACATGCACACACACATACACACATCATATGGTCATTGTTCAAGAACATCACAAACTTCAAGTAAGGCAATGTCACTTAGTACCTAAAACTTAATAGATTTGATGTTGTATTGTAGGTGACTTTTGGCTAATGTAGATGTATCATTCCCAAAGTAGCTAATTTATGGTATATGGTTGGGGGTGTGGTTTTTTTAGTAGCTTCATCTTCTTGGTGACCTTTGTTAAGATCAAGTTCTTTTGTTTGTTGATTTCAATAATGAAATGATATGATGTCCCTTTCACCCATATATATGAGTGGAAGAGGTGTCCACCTTCCTTGATCTCATTTGGTTGCACCTTTGCAATGATGATAATAACATTAGATTTTTCATCAATGGTTGGTTTTCCCATATCAATGGAATCTTGTGGGACCAATGTTGAAGTCGAGGTTGAGTATTTTGGCTTGTCCAATCTTTAGCATGACATTCCTTATTGTTGTGCTAAGGAATTTTGTGGTGACCACACAACATTTTCAAGTCCTTCAACATCTTGTTCTTCTTCTTTGTGTGTGAATTTGAGTGGTTGTTTTGGGGAAATTTATCCTTTTTTTTAACAATAATATGGTAGATTTATATTAACAAAAAATGTGTTGAAGCACATATGAGATACACCCATAAGCTCCCGAGAGAAAATATTGCAAAGGGTGTTAAGACTACACATGTATGGCCAAACTAACTACACCTCGGGCTTAATACTAAGTTCCAAAAAAATCAATATGGATACAATCTACAGAAAATTCCATTAGAATAGTAACATTTGAATAGTATCAAAATATAATAAGGATTAACTCATAGTCATCTATAATGATCAAATTTTGATCAACAACTACCCAATTAAGATCAGGCAGTTCAATTGGGGAAAATTGGGCCATTTTTGCAAAAGATATTTTGTGCTCATTTCCTTGAGTGTCTCCTTGTTGCATGCATCTATATCTAAGACTATCTAATTGATATAATATAGATATATATATAATATAATTCATCATATTTTTTTAAGGTAGCATTTTCTCCGTTGGACCCTTAAAGTTGCAAAAGAGGGTATGATAAGGATTGATTTTTCAAATTGTTTGTTGTCTTGTTCAAGTCTTTTAAAACATGCTTGATTTGAATGAGAGGAATCCAAGTGAGTGATCTCAAAATTATTGTGTAAATATGGAGAAGCATGGAGTCCAAATGAAAGGTTCACAAAGCAAGATAATGAATGTAGTTATTAGAATCACCTATTCTAATTAAAGATCTAATCAGTAAAGACTGAAATAGGATGATACCTTAGAAGAGAGCATAAAATTTAGCCTAGTTGTTAGAGGTTATGCCTAGGATCCATGAGTATTTCAATTCTAGTTTTCCTTCAAGGCCAAAGAGAAACACCCCCCCCCCAACCCCTCCAACCCAACACCTATCAACCCTACATTTATACTTACTTTAACAATCATTTGATAATTAGTGTATCCTTTACCTTTTTTTGTGGTTGATTTCCAACCACAAACCTCTTTTACCATTTTGTTGAATTTTTTTTCTTAAGCTTAATGTCCCAAAAATCCATTATTAGGTGTTGTCAAAGGATCGAGGTGAAATGGTCCATCATCTCATTTCCTTATCACTTCATGGCTTGGTGTAGCAACAATGTGCTAGTATCTCCTACTCCATCACCTTTTTAAATTTGTCCCCTGGGGTTGGTTACTTGAGTTGACAAGGAAAGTGTTCACTAGGATTAGTTATTTAAAGCCCCATATCCATATACCTAGACCTCATAAGGGGCATACATAAAAATAAAGAACATATCACTATGATACTGTTGATTTATATTGGATTGAGAATGAAATGAAAGAGCACATTATTGTAGAGAGAACAAAAGATATGTTATTAAAAGCATGATACTACAACGAAATCCAAAATCCATTAATGAATCAAATGATAAAAAACATTGCAATGTACATAACAATACAAAGTGGCTAGAGTGGTGGTAGCTTATTTTGAGAAGAAATGTAATTGTTATGCCTATTTGCAAAATTACCATAACAAGGAACTACAACTACATTTTATCATAGTGCCAAAAACCTTAAATTTAAAAAATCCCTTACCTTAGAAACTAAAGTGGAAAAAGGAATGTGCACACTTAGGATCCTAAATTATACGCAAACCTATTGAGGCCATAACTTGACATATAAAATTTGTTTTGGGCATTCTCTAGACCTTTACAAATATTATTTTAATATTTATGTGTTTGGATTTCCTATCCATAATAGATGTCTTAGCCATCAACATTGTCAAATTACATGGGAAAGCCCCAAAAAATAAGTTGAAAGATTAAGGCCTACATAACTATTGTAAATATGACAAGGTTGGGACAATTTTGAGATAATGGTAAACTTAAATAGAAGTCTGAATAAAAAATGGTTTGAATTTTAACTAAATATAGTATTGATTTACAAAGTAGTCAAGCAAAGGAGAAAAAATTAATATGTAGTTATCCCATTATGTATTCTAGAAAGGCAAGATAATATTTAAGGTAAGGTCTTAATTAGATGTAGCTCAGGTGCTTGTGGAAATGTTGTTATCTGTAACACCCCACCCCACATTTACCTGCTTTTACAAACTCACCAGGGTAAACATGAGTTGAGAGTTACTATATGCGACGTTACATCCAAGTTACATTTATGGAAGTGGGGTCTACTATCCTAAAACTTATTGCAACCTTCCAAGGACACATGAACATGAACACCTAGACATCAAACAAATTTCACTAGTGACCATTCCCTGAGTTGGAACCATCTATTTCACCCACTCTTCTTTCTAGTCGCACTCATGTGAGCTAGTGCATGTGGCCAGAAGACTCCAACCTCACTCATAAGATTCCCTCCATGCGGCTTGTTATGATTCCATGAAACTCTCCTAGGTTGTAGCTCGGAGATTCCTGGTAACATATAAATTCAGCTTATTGTTGCAAATGGATGAATGGAAGGAATGATGCTTTTTCAAGCCAGATAACCACTTCTACTTCGTCTCACTCCAGACATGCGTGAACTCCCTCAGACTACAAGGCTTTAGACCACCAACTACTCACATTTTAAGATTGGGTAAATATGGAGAATACTGACCACACCAGCAGATGCACAAGACCATGTGATGGCTGGCTACAACCAGTAAATAAGTCTACAAATCTAATTTACTAATGCACAGACAGGATGACAGCTCTCTAGCACCAAAAGAAGAGAAACCTGAATAACTCATTCAATGATACATACGAGATTTTAACACAGAGATAGGATGACAACTACTCTAATGCTAAACATCAAGAGTTCAGGAATATAGCATATCAGGCACAACTTGGAAGAGGAGATAAATGGAAAGTGAGCAATTAAAAACAAAAGAAGCTTGTATTAGCTGAAAATGAAGACGAGACGTTGCAAGTGTCAAAATATTCATAGTCTCTAGAAGTTGAACCTTACATCAAAACATCAACCATCAACCCTGATTACATCTCGTTTTTGGGTATATATAGAGTTTCATTACAAAGGCACTTGGCCATTTTAGGCATGGAGGGGTCATAATTGACCACCAACTGTATTTCACTACCTGATGGAGTCTCTGAGTGCATTTGCTTGTTTTAGTGGATGAATATGATCTTTTCAGGTGCTCTATTGTCCTCTCAGGCAGCTCGAGTGCTCGTATCAATGAAGTTCCATAATTGTTAAATGTAGTTACCTACTCATGCTCTGTCCCTTTCCTCCTCAGCCATATTGTCTGTTAAATGTGGTTGTTGAGGAGCAACTACAACTGGTACTGGCAAGTCAGTCACCTTTGTCCTTCGGGCACACGGAATGGTCTTGGAATATGGATTGCATGGCGAATGGACGAGCTAGATGAGGGAGAAATATCGGTCGTCAGATTGGGAGGATAGATGGCGGAGATGGCTTGGCGAAGGGTATCGGAAGAGGTGGGAGTGGAGCGAACATGGGCCGTTGGATCTCAGGCGGACAGATCCAATGGTGGTCGGGCGGTGAAAGCACATAGTGGTTATCGGGCAGGGTCGGGAGGTTAAGCGATAAGCGGTATCGGTCGCACCGCCTTTGGGGCATTGGGCGGTAAAGGGTGAGGGCACGCGATTCCATTCAGTGCATGACACATAGCGACGGAGGAGAGATAAAAACCACTCTCCATCGTACGCTAACGTTCCATCGCATTGTGGGCGTGAAATGTGCAAGAGCTGTCCGATCTTGGTGGAGATAATCGGATGGTGGGGATTTAATTGTGCAGGTTTTTCTATTGGGCATGACAGGGAGCCGTTGGATCGGGAGGCGGAAATCGACTGCTGTAATTAAAGGCGATGATTTCATAAGGGCACAAAGTAATATGGGCACGGTTTCATGGGGTTTTGGCTTTAACGCTCGGGGCTTACAACAAAAAGGGTTCTGTTGGTCTTAAAAGAAAGTAGAGAAAATGAGGATGAAGGGAGAATGGGCGGGTCAAAGGAAACAAGCGAGAGTGACCATATTGAGCTATCTTCAAGCACGACTGAGAGGGCCACGCTTGTTTCTGACCTTCAAAAATCAGAGTTATGTAGCAGAGCTAACACGGCTATAGCTGAAATTCTCCAGTTAAGAGAGTGTGATCATAAGCCTTGTTTCGGATTTTGGGCTAGTCTTTAGGCCAACTACCCAAATCTGCCCAAAACCTTCCAGAAATCTGTCAACAAGGTCTGTGTGTCTGTATACTTGATTTCAGGCTCTACTCTTGCTCCAAACTTGGAAAATACATGATGATCATTTCTACAAACACTTGGTAAAAAAAACACCTACAGGTCATGAATTCATATATGTTCACTATATCCTTAGTTTCATCAGAGAGTCAACAAGAAGGCTTAATAGCAATCACTCTGTGATGTGAAGGTCACCGGTTCAAAACTACATGGGCAAAAATCCATCCATGTTAAGAACTAGTGTGGTCTAGTCCTGGTGTTATCCAAGGGTGATTTTGACAGCTTATGTAACAACCCAAGGTTAAAAGTTCATGTAATAAATTTAATAGAGGAAAAAATAAGACCAAGGTCATGGGACACTTATTCCAAGCTGAATGTTGGGAAAAACATCCTATTGGGTGTTCATGGTTTATTATGGCTAAGAGGAAATTGGAAAAGGCAATGGCAAAGGCATTGAAAAGGCAAAGAGGCATTAATTGGCATTTTATTTATGAAAATAACGGAAAATAGGAGAAAAGGAAGGTCAAAGGTCACATGTTGCATGTGAGGAGGAAAATGAAGGAAAAATAATAGAAAATAGGAGAAAAGGAAGGTCAAAGGTCACAGGTTGCATGTGAGGAGGAAAATGAAGGGAAAATAATGGAAATTGAAGAAAATAAAGGCCTTAATGATAAAACGGCTTTTAAGGATCGATTCACAACTTTTGTCAATTAGCCTTTTGTCAGTTCAGTTTTGGAGCTCTCTCTATTTTCTCTCTATTCTCTCATACTCTTGCACACTTAGAGAATTCTTGGAGCCCTCTAGCATTGGAGAAAGGAAGACAAATGAAGGACAGGAAATCGTAGGGGAGCAAAGATCAAGCAAGGAAGAGTTGGATCAAGTGGCTACAATGGGATTACTTGTGGGTACCGAGTTGCATGTATGATTTCCTTGTTAGTTTTTGTATGCATGGTATATGCACGTGTGTATTTGGTTCTCTTGTTGTCATTGGCATGGGATTTTCCAAGTGTGACAATGGTTTCAACTTTTCCTTTCCATTTCCAGATAACCGTGGTGTGATTGGGTTCTTTCATTTGGTTGAGTTGGATTACTAGATGGTTTTGGAACCGGGTGAGGTGGTCTCAGGAAAATTCCCAAGGGCCTCGAAATCCCTTGACTAGTAATGGTGGGATACATGGTAAAGCCTGAGGGTGGAGACGAGAAAAATAATCAAGGTATTGGTGAATAAATCCAGAGGCATCCAAGCTTGTTTAGGGCCTAGTGATCCTTTGACTGGTTTTGGCGGGATTGTGGTAAGCTTGGTAATGTATGTTTCTTTGTTTGGCCTAGGAATCCTTTGACCCATAATGGTAGGATTATGGTGAGGTATATTTGTATAGGTGAGGGTTTTGGCCCATGAAATCCCTTGACTGATAATGACGAGATACACTGTAAATCTTGCGGAAGCCCTGGTTGTTTTGTTGTGAGTGCCACATTCATGCTTGGAATATGGGACAGGGGTGATTGGCTGAAAGAAATATTTGGTTCAGCCCAATCTATGGACAGGCAGTATGTGGAAGTCCCTGACTTGGTTGGATTTTACATATGTTAATAAGAGCTCTTTTTCCCTTTCACTTCATGAATATTTATACTTGTAGCTCTAATTCTGTTTGGATGACCAATGTTTTAAATTGTTAAATAGATGCAGATACTAATTATTTATGTTATAATAAAAGGGTTGATTCTTCACCTTTAACATAATTAAGCTTTAAATTATTTATGAAAGGTAGAATTTAATATGATATATATGATTCCTTAAACATTCAAATAGAATATTTAACTTGTCATATATAGATGATGTGTGTAGAAACCTTTTACAGCCAAACATAACATATCTAAAGATAACATGAAGCAACAATTAAATTATGTAGAGGAATCAACTTAAACGAATAGTTTGAGTTAATTAATATATGTAATTGATTATAACTTTCCAGGGAATTTCACAAAGATTGTTATTCAATCTTATCTTACCCGGATTTCCTATCAACTTTAAGCATGTGTAGAAACAAATAAAGATGGAAACATAATAATAAACTTAGAAAAACTCACAGTAGAACACAAGTTGCTTCAAAATGAGTCGAGAATCCTTCTATTAATTTAAGAAATAATTCAGAGAATTACAATCATGCTCAGTAGCTTATCATGAGGGTTCAACCCTTCATACTTCGAATTACAAGATATTTATAGAGTCTATTCTAAAAATATCTAGACTTAAAGACAAAATTTATTACAAAATTTATTTTCCAAATTGACTTGGATTTATTACAAAAATAATACTGAAAAAGAGGGAATATGAATTGTTTTAACATTTGGCACAGAATTTGAGGACTAATGTTGGTGACTTGGAGCTATAAAGTTGATGTTTTGTTTGTTATTTCCTAGAAATTTGTCTCTGCTCCTGAAAACCTGCATCCTGTTGTTGATAAATTTGTGTCTATCATTCGATGAGTTCACACAATTTGTCCCGTCTTTTCTCATCGAGAATAGAAAACTTTAATAATTTTTTGTATGATTCATCTACTTCAGTGTATTTTTCAAAAGTAGACTTAGTTATGAACAAATCTTGATCTCATGCTAAATTAATAAATCATAACTAAGACCTTCCATGAAAGCCTTTCCAGTGATGGTTCCTTTGATTTTAGCAAATTTAACTTTATCTACTACTATATCATGCAATATTCACTAATATTTTTCCAATGGAATTAGCTTATTGCCTGTACCCTGCAGGCCTGGAAGTCATTTCATATGCAATTAATTAAATTTTTTGTCGAACTTTTTTATTTGGGCATCTAAATTGTGGCATTTATTTTCCAATTGCAACATCAGATTTCTCTTATCATGTACCCTTCTCACTTCCAAGACAGCTTCAGTTCTGTCTTCAATACCATATTCTTCGATTTATTCTTTTGTTTTGGAGTTGAGAACATTTATTATTCTTGTAGCCTCTCCTAGTTTATGTTCCAGGTTTTCCTTTACTTTTGCCACTGCTTGCTGTGATTTTTGAAACAACTCTTCCTGCTCAAAAATAATCTCAATTGAAGGCCATAGTTCAATAATTTATTCATTAATATTCAACCAAATATTTTCTTTGACCTTACCAATAGTCTGAGCAATTACAACTTAATTTTCATCAGTTTCTATTTGTTGAGTCAACTTATAACGTTTTTGCAACTCGGCCAAGTATGCATTATCAATTTTAATCTTTTGTTCTTGAAGCTTCTGAAGTTGGGTTTTCAAATTCTTAATATCCTGATCTTTCAATGTCAAATCTCCCATGGCTTTAGACAAATACATTGTTGCATCAGTGGACTGTGTGTCCATTGTAACATTTGTTGTTGTAGAAGTACCTGTTGTTGATGTAGTCCCTGTTGTTGATGTACCTACAATAGGTGTTGCTATGGGGATAACTGCTGAAACTTCTAGTTGTTGTTATTTTTCCTTTAACAGTGTCTCCATCTTGGCCTCCATCTTTTATATCTGTATATTTTGTTCAATTATCATTTTGAACATGTTTTCCTTATCGAGCTCCAACTGTCCAACTTCTTTGGCCTGTGGGTGTTCTGTAGTTGGAAGCTTCAACTACTTCCTCAGTGCCTGGATTGTAGGCTTTAACCTCATACACCTGCATATGAATTATAAAACACAAAAAATAAACAATGTGAGAGCATAACACATAAAACTCAAATACACAGAGATTTCCCCAGGATCCCAAAATCGGGGCTACTAGATTGATTTTTCATTATGTTCCTTTCAGTGTTACAATACATATGTAATTAAGCATCCAATACCATGGACCAAAAACCATCGCGTCCAAAACCATGGACCAAAAACCAACGCATCCAAAACCATGCACAAAACCATAGGTTGGTCCGCCCAACCTAATATAAGGTCCAAAAAAAAAAATCTTGAGGTGTTGCCCCAAACCCAGTAGAGGGGGGCTTCCCGGCCCTTTAAACCCCCTAAGACCCCACCACTTCGCAACAAAGGGGGGGATCTACCCCCCCTCTAACCCCACGGTTAACTATGTAGGCTAGTCATGGAAAGAATATAACACAACCCAACATTCTCCCACTTGTTGTTTTCTTTCCACAGGGGGCTACAGGAGAGCTTAGTCATTTATCCAGCCCTACAACGCCCATTGTTTCTCTACACCAAGAGAACTTGTTAAAGCTCATAGATTTTTTCAATGCATCTGTAGTATTCTTCAAAGTGTCCACCTTTACTAGCAACACCTTTTTGTCTTCTATCATATCCCTCACAAAGTGATATTGAACATCAATGTCCTTTGTCTTTGAATGATAAGCAGGGTTCTTTGCCAAGAAAATTGCACTTTGGCTGTCACATTCTATCCTTATAGATCCCTATACTAACCCCATACTTGAACACAATCTCTGCAACCAAACTGCTTCCTTGCTTGCATGAATGGCTACCATGTATTCTGCCTCTGTAGTTGATAGTGCCACTACAGACTATTTCTTACTCATCCAACTGATTGCACCTCCAAATAGGTTAAACACATACCCACTTGTAGATCTTCTCTGATCCAAATCTCCAGCCTAGTCTACATCAACAAAGCCACAAATATCCAACACTTTGTCCAATCCTGGTCTTCCTCGGTAGCACAAGCCATAATCACTAGTGCCATGCAAATAATTGAAAACCTGCTTAATTTTTGTCCAATGCTCCTTCCCTAGTTTTGACATAAACCTACTCAATGCTCCCATTGCATGTGCAATGTCTGGTCTAGTACAGACCATCGCATACATCAGGCTACAAACTGCACTTGCATATGGAATACAGGACATGTCCTCTTCCTCTTCTTGTGTCTTGGGACACTGCTCAAAAGATAACTTTACACCTACAGGAATAGGAAACTTCACCGGTTTACTATCCTGCATATTAAAACTTTGCAATATTGTCTTGACATAATTCCTCTGGTTTAACCAGAGCTTCCTCGTTTCCTAATCTCTTTTAATTTCCATGCCCAAAATATAGTTTGCAGCACCAAGATCTTTCATGTCAAATTTGGAGGACAGTTGGGTCTTCAAATCCTGGATAATTTTTTTGTCATTTCCAACTAGCAACATATCATCCACATACAAGACCAGATAAATAACACAGTCACCAATTAATTTAAAATACACATAGTGATCTGCTTTTCTTATGGTGAATCAAAGTCCCTGTATAAATGTATCAAATTTCTAATACCACATCCTTGGTGACCGTTTTAACCCATACAGAGACTTCTTTAACTTGCATACCAGTTCGTTCTTACCCTTGACCGCAAAGCCTTCAGGTTGCTTCATGTAGATCTCCTCTTCCAGATCCCCATGAAGAAATGTTGTCTTCACATCCATTTGTTCTACTTCAAAATCAAAAGAAGCAACAACAGATAGAAGTAATCTAATAGAAGCTATCCTGGCAATGGGAGAAAAAATATCACCAAAATCAATTCCCGGCACCTAGGAATAACCTTTTGCTACCAACCAAGCTTTGTATTTCTCCACCTTTCCTTCTGCATTGGTGTTCTTCTTGAACACCCATTTGCTGCCAATGGGTTTCCTTCAAGCTAGAAACTCCACTAAATCCCAAGCCTCATTTTTGTGTAAAGATGCCATTTCATCAACCATGGCCTCTTTCCAGAGTTTTCCATCCTCTGAATCTATTTCTTCCTTCACAGTTCTTGGATCATTGTCAGTAATAGATAAATCAAAATTTGAACAGAAAGTAGATGGACTATACCTTTCTGGTTGCCTTCTTTCTCGAATTGATCTTCTCACACCCAGAGTTTGTGGCTTTTCATCTTCTACTTCCTTCTCTGTTGTAGAGTCGGATTCTTCCTCCTTTAGCTCAACCTCTATCTTCTTAGGTTCCTTTGATGGGACTTCATGTTTAATAACATCTTTCACCTATTTGAACACCACATCTCGGTTGTACACAACCTTCCTTGTTCCAAAGCTTATAACTCTTTAAACCATCCTTATACCCAATAAAGATGCACTTTTCAGATTTACTATCAAACTTGGTTCTTTTCTCCTTTGGAACATGTACATATGCATCACATCCAAATATCCTCAGATGTGAAAGAGAGGGTTTCTAACCTGTCCATACCTCTTGTGGAGTCTTATCCGCCAACACTGATGAAGGTGATTTGTTGACTAGTTAACATGTTGTCTCCA
>APFE031354283.1:184664-227707 GCA_000404065.3 Pinus taeda | reverse complement strand
CCACTCTCTATGGGGAGTGAAGTGAAAGGATGCACCTGAGTCAATCAACCATGCCTCATGATCTACATGTGTACTTGAAGAAGCCAAGTACACATCCCCACCTTCATCTGAGGTGGTTTGCATCATCAAATCCCTTTCCTTTGTCGGGAGCTTTAGATTTACAGTCCCTTTTGTAGTGCCCTTCCTTTCCGTATTTCCAGCAAACCACCTTTACAGGTTTTCATGGAGATTCAGATCTCCCTCTAGATTTAGATCGCCCACTCGATGACTTATTTTTGTTTCTGTTCTGGGACCATCCTCGTATAGACAAGGCATCACCATTCTGGCTCATCTCCTTCGTCAACAAGGATGATACTATTTCATTAAATTGCAAGGCAGTTGCATTGCTACCTATTGCAATAACCAAACTACCCCACGAATCTGGTAGAGAACACAGCAAACTAATGCACTTATCTTCATCTAAAATTTTAATATCAACAAATAATAACTGACTTACCACAGTATTAAATGCATTTAGATGCTCCGTCACTAAGTCTCCATATTTTATCCTCAGGTTATACACCTTTTTCTGTAGGAACAGTTTATTCACCAGAGACTTAAATTGGTACAAAGTCCCTAACTTGTCCCACAAAGCCTTCGACGTAGCTTCCCCTGATACATTCAGCAATACTGAATCTCAGATACATAATTGTATTGTGCCCTTAGCCTTTCGATCCAACTTCTTCCATTCTTCATCGGATACTCCCATTGGTTTAGTACCTAGATCTACTGTGATCCGCTGATCTTTATCCACCAATAGATCCTCCATATTGAGTTTCCATAACTCAAAACTCTGACCATTAAATTTCTCAATCTTTATCTTTCCACTGCTCGCCATCCTCTTTCACCACCAGAATTGATCTCGCAGATCTCCCATTAAACAGGGTCTACCATAGGCCTGAGCAAAACCCCTCAGCAACAAAGGCATCCCCTTGAAGCCAAAACAGATCTGATACCAAATGTAGGTTTTATCCCCATACAGAAATTACCTTCCTACAAATTCTAAAACACAAAATAAACAATGAGAGAGCATAACACATAAAACACATATACACAAAGATTTTCCCCTGGATCCCAAAATTGGGACTACCAGATTAATTTTTCATTATGTTCTTTTCAATGTTACAATACATATTTATACATGCCGAATCATCCAATACCATGGACCGAAAACCAGCACATCCAAAACCATGGACTGAAAACCATCGCGTCCAAAACCATGCGCAAAAACCATGCACAAAACCATAGGTAGGTTTGCCCAACCTAATATAGGGTCCAAAAATAATTTTTCCTGGGGCGCTGCCCCAGGCCCCGTAGAGGGGGGCTACCCGCCCCCCTCAAACCCCCTGTGACCCCCCCCCCCGGTTGCCAACGAAGGGGGAGCTCTAACCCCCTAGTTAACTACATAGGCTAGTTGTGGAAAGAATATAACACAACCCAACATGGATATCGTCGTTCTTACTTTTTATCATTTCCTATGTTGCTTTGACATCACAAGATTATATCCTGATTTTACTGCAAGATCCTCCAATGATTTTATCTTGGTATATTTGGCCAAAGAATACATCTTCTCCATCTTTAACTATGAATGAATATTGTTCAGTGAGGTTTGTAGTTTTGATGCTATCATGGTTGAACTGATTAAAGTGGAATAAATCATTTCACCTGCCTATTTGTGAAAATCAATTTGGTAAATAACATGAATATGTTTGGTATCAAAATAAAAATTGATGTCTTATAATCTTCTGCACTTCTAGGGGATGGAATTTTGGGTTCCAAGATAGCTAGCTGAAATTGTCCTTTCTCTGTGTCTAGCACAAAAAGAAGCTTGTGCTGAGTGGATGAGGTTTGTTTCCAAAACTCAGAGCATGTAGTGGCCTTGAGTCCCTCATTATTTCTTTTAATTTCTTTATACCTCGCAAAAATATTCAATTGTTGCTCTGTACCCTGGGAAATGGATGACATAGGAGAATCTGTGGATATCTCCTCGGTCCTTGGAAATGTTGCAGTATGTAAACTTGTTTGTACCATTGTTTACTACTCTTGTGAACTTGTTACTTGGAAAGGCTCTCCCTGAGTATTATTTGTATTTATTCTTTTAAACACCTGAAAGTATGTCTCTTGAATTCTGAAACTGAAGTAGATAAAATTTCTCTTGGCCTCTTGGTTTCTTTCTCCTGTGGAACTAGGGTTTGTGAAGCCGTTGAAATAAAAATTTGTTCCTCTTCCTCTTGCAATGTATTCTCCTGCCACTCTTCTTGATTGACATATTGTTCTATTTCTGGCCTTGGTGTATGTGCATAAGGAGTTGCCTTTTGTTCAACCCTTAATTTAGAAATAATTCCAAAGGGGCCATAAGACCAAGTGAAACTCAATTTGAATTTCATTTACTTTAACATAGAATCTGCCTCCTATGTTGTTTCTCTAGTGTTGACAATGAATGGTTCTATCTTTGCTTTCAATTTGAACTGATACTTCTTCTTACTAGAAACAAAGTGTAGATCATCCATATTCATCATTTGTCTTATATATTCTAGTGCGAAAATCTTGATTGGTACAAATTTAGGCAACCGTTAAAGAGGTAACTCACATCCATAAACTCTGATCTTTGTGTAATTATGGTAAAGATACCAGTATCCAATTTTTGTTTGCTTGTTTAGGTGAATAATTCTTTTAATTTTAGGTGAAATCCTTGGAATTACATCACTACTAAAAAGACATAGGGCCATATGTAGAAACTGATTTACATATTTTGAGAAAGAGAACTCTTTGTATTCTTCCTTACCAAGGAAGTCCAATGAATTACAGATTGGGGGTTTCCTTGTGCATCTAATCTCTATAATGGAAACTTAAACCTATCTTCTTGGAAGAACATGAGAAAATTTACAAGGACAAACTCATGCTTAAAGTCATTTTCAATAGAAAACTTGAGAAATTGATCATGAATACATTCTTCCATAAACTCACTATAATTGAAAATATAAGATGGTTTTTCTCCTATTGAAAATACTGATAAAAACCCTAAAATTACTTCATCAACCCACTGGTCACTTCGATAGCCTAACAGACACAAAACCATGGAGATAACCTACGTAGACTTCTCTAGAAATATGGAAAAGGAGTAAAGGTGGATTCGTTTTTGGTAATTTAAAATTTTTAGGTAAAAAGGTTTCAAATATTTTAGCTCTTTGAGGGAATGTGAGCTTCTGATAGATCTTGATAAGAGAATCTACAGAAAGTGGGTGCAAGGGGAGTGTAAGATTGACCTGAAGGATTTGGGAAATTGATTCAGGGGTGATAGTGAATAAAAATTCATTATTTTGGGCAATAACATCCCTCTGACTCGGGAGGTACCTGAAATTACACCAGGTAACAAACTATGGAAAGAAATGGGGTTGAGGAAAAATGAATTGAGGTAGGAAGGAGTCCCACATACTCAATTCATTATCGACATCAAGATATTTCTACTTCGCCCAATTGTGGAGTTCATAGAGATCGAATTCACACTAGGTTTCACAGATTTTGTATTGCTTGTCTACTAAAGGAAGATCATCTAAATTTTTTACAAGGGGCAATACTGGACTCTCAATTACTATTTTAGACTTTCCCTTTGAAGAATACATGTTGAATTGAGGATGGGTGTATTGAATTACCAGGAAATTTCGCATTTTCTAATATGGTGATCAATTGGAGCTCGATGAAAAAAAGATTAGCTATGTTATTCAAAAGCATGAGACGAAAAGAATTTGAATGGTGTTGGAACGATTTATAGCTTATTTAGGCAAGATTATGTTTTGGTGCATCTAATTAATGCAATTAGACGTTGGCGGGAAAATACGATGGTTAATTGGTCATTGGATGGAGGGCCAGCGGTATCATAGATGGACGAATGATTGAGGTACATGTGGCAAGGTGTGTGGAAGTGATGGCGGGAACAGAGCGGTAGAAAGGTGGTTTTCGGGGGGGTAGGCAGTAAGTAGTTCTGAAGGGGAGACGGGGGGGGGTTCCAAAATGCCTTAATGTAGACACATACTCCCTAGCGGTATTTATTTAGACCTCTTTTCAGACCCCCACCCCCGCCCCCAGTTAAACATCGAAAGTGCGGAGGGTCCGAAATGCATCCCCTGCCGTTGATCGGGGTGGGGTGATCTCGACCATTAATAAATGCGCGTCAATTACAATATATGAAAAAAATGTCAAATTCATCATATCAATAACGATTTATTATAGTAAATTTAATTAATTAATCCTTCACTTATGTAAAGGATTAACTTAATTAATCTAACCTATGACGACATTTGAACCAGCGCGTCAATTTCTTTGGGATTTTTGGTATTTTTTCAATTTTTCACATGTATATATATATATTTTTAAATCCCAATTATTTTTTCTATTTTCTTTTTTTCTTTTTTTCTTTTGCATTTCTTTTCTTTTCAATATTTTTTATATTTTTCTATTTTTTCAACGTGAAAATAAAATGGAAAAAGTGACAAGATAAAACTAAGTTACGATGGGATTCATGGGAGTATCCTGTTGATTTTATGATTTTAACTCCCAAGAATAATTTAGGAGGCCATCCATTGATCCTTGGTAGACCTTGGTTAGCTACAGTTGATGCATTCATAAGTTTTAGATATGGTGATATGTCTATCTCTAATGGTATCTCTATTAATAAATTCACATTGTACCCACCTACAAAAACAATATCTGAAGTAAAAAGTGAATTTTTTATACATGATGATAATGAAGACATTGATGATATTCAACTAGTATTTACTCTTTCACAAATAGATGAGGAAGATCAACAATAATGATTTTTCTTCATATTTTGAACAAGATCAAAGTTTTCAAGGACAATGTAATATTGAATATTTATCATCTCATCGAATGGATTTACATTCTATGGAAAAGCTTGGCAATTCTTTAGTAGAAATATTTATGGGTAAAACATTAAATATTAATAATAACTTGGAAGAATTTCAAAAGAGAAAATTGATCAAGATGGTACAAAAACATTCTTCTACATATGCATGGGAATGCACTGATATGAAGAGAATTGATCTTAAAACATGTATGCATCATAATTATAGTCAAGAAAATTCCAAACCATTTAGACAACCTCAGAAATGGATGAACCCTTCTGAGAGAAATTGTTAAGGAGGAATTACAAAAGCTACTTAATGTGTATTTCATTTATACGATATCAGATAGTCAATGGGTCTCACCTTTGGTAATTGTTGAAGAATGGAAAGTGGAGAGTGTGCATTGGTTATAGGGAATTTAATAAAGCTTCTTTGAAAGATCATTTTCCATTAGGTTTTACGGATCAAGTGTTAGATACCTTAGTAAGGAAGAAATATTTTCCATTTCTCGATGGTTTCATTGGATATAACCAAATCCAATTAGCACCAGAAGATCATGACAAAACAACCTTTACATGCCCATGGGGTACATATGCCTATAGAGTACATCCTTTTGGGTTATGTAATGCATCTGCAACATTTAAAAAAGCAATTTTGGGTATATTTTTTGATCTAATTCATGATTGTGTGAAATTTTACATGGATGATTTTACTGTCTATGGAAATACTTTTGAAGAAGCTCTTGAAAAAATAGAAAAAGTTCTCATTAGGTGTAAAGAAGAAAATCTTTCTTTAAGTCATGAGAAATGTTTTATGTTCTTTAATGAGGGAATTGTTTTAGGCCACCATATTTCAAGTGATGGAATTAAGGTGGATACATCTAAGGTAGAAGTAATTTCTAAAATTTCAATTCCTACTTGTCAAAGAGATGTTAGAATTTTTCTTGGTTTTACTGGATATTATAGAAGATACATAGAAAACTTTACAAAAATAGTCTCTCCACTTTTTAAACTTCTTACAAAGGATTGTGATTTTGTTTGGAATTCGTACTTCCAGAAAGCATTCGAATTATTGAAGTAGAAAATCATTGAAGCGCCAATTTTAAGAGGACCTAATTAGTCTCTTACTTTTCATATTTCAACTGATGCTTTACATACAAATTTAGGAGTTGTGTTGGGATATAAATATCTAACTCCTTATGTTATTTATTACACAAGCCAAAATTTTACTCTTGCAGAGTTAAATTATTCTGTAACGGAAAATGAGTTTTTAGTTGTTGTGCATGCCATTAATAAGTTTCAATGTTATATCATTGGATATGAAACTTTCGTTCATACATATCATTTTTATATTAGATATTTAATGAACAAACAAGTCACTAATGGCAGAATTACTAGATGGTTGTTATTGTTACAAGAACTCAATATTAATGTTCTTGACATACCAAGAAAAGAAAACACAGTTGTCGATTTCCTTTCTAGAATGTAGAATGATAATTATTATGTTCTTGTAAAATATAATTTCCTGACGAGTACCTTTTTGCAGCATCTATTAAAACTCCTTGGTTTATGGATATTGCTAACTATTTGGCTACAAGAAAGTTACCCCCACAATTATCAGCCAAAGAGAAACATAAATTTATCAAATCCAGTGCACCTTACTCTGGATAGAGGGATAATTATATCAAATTGAACCTGATTCAATCATTCGAATATGTGTTCAAGAAGAAGTACCAGAAATATTGAAAAAGTTTCATGATGAACCATGTGGATGCCACTTTGTTGATAGAAGAACTTCTTACAAAGTCCTCCTTTTGAGGTGTTATTTGGATTCTCTTTTTAAATATGCTAAGGAATATGTCAAGAGATGTGATAGCTACCAAAGAATTGGAAAACCCATTCCATGAGATGAGATGCCTCTGCAACCTCAGGTACTTGTAGAGACTTTTGAAAAATGGGCTCTAGATTTCGTTGGTCAAATTAATCCTCCATCTAAATAGAAAATGTATATACTTGTTTGTACAAATTATGTTACAAAATGGGTAGAAGCTAAACCACTTCCTTTTGCTACTGAAAGGGTTGTAGTTACATTTTTTTTCAAGGATAGTTTTACTTGTTTTGGTGTCCCAAGGGAAATTGTGTTAGATCAAGGCACTCAATTCACATCCAAGTTGTTGTAGGAAATAATGGAGCAATACAAAATCAAACATCGGAAGTTTACTCCATATCATCCACAAGCCATTAAGAAAGTGGAATATACCAATAAGGTACTTGAAGCAATCCTGACCAAGACTATACACTTACATAGGGGGGATTGGGAAGAAAGGCTTCTAGAGGCACATTGGGCGTACTGTACCACATGGAGAAATACAACTCGACATATTCCCTATGAGCTTGTCTATGGGAAGCAAGTTTTTCTTCCAGTTGAGTTACAAGTGGAGACCTTTAGAACAAGAGCAAAATTGGGCCTTGATCTATCTGAAGATAAAAAACAAAGGTTAGCACAATTGGATGAGTTAGATGAAATTCGATAAGATGTTATGGAAAGAACTAGCATAGTCCAGTAGCAAAGATATAGATGGCATCACAAATTCATCAAAGCTAAGAAATTCAAGGCAAGGTATTGGACTCTTATTTTTTACTCTAAATTCAAATATTTTCAAGGAAAATTTCAGACTTCTAGCTTGGTCCCTATGAAATAGATATTGTCTTTGAATATGGAGCAGCTAGAATCAAAACTATTGATGAAGAAAAGATCACCTTCCTTGTTAATGGTCATAGATTAAGGTTATATCATAACCCATTAACAAAAGAAGATTTTGTCAAATATTTGCAAGATAATTCTGATTTCAAGTTGGTTAAGAAAGGAGATATTTCTCCTCATTCTCCAACCCAATTGTAATTTTGTTTTCTCAAAAAAAAAAAAAAAAACAACAACAACAACAACAAAAAACAAAACAAAAACAAAAAAATAATAAGTATAGACATGAAAAACAACATTGTTGGCATGTCTATACAGAAAATCTTAACTGAAAACCAAAAATTCTTAACAGTTTAGATTTTCACATTCCTTTTATTTTTCCCACTTTTTTGCTACCCCTATTTTCTTCTAATAAATTTACAGGTCTAAAGCAACACTTTTGAGGCCTAGTTTTCTTAAAGTTCCATCAAGAAGCAACAACAATAAAATCCCACTTCATCAACAACATAAAATTCTAAAAAAGAATAACTACTGAATCAGTGGCATTCTGCAGCCAACTTCAAATTTTGCAACCTAGATCAACCAACATTAAAAGAAGCATTAGCATACTCCAGATCTGCAACAAAGGAAAATATATCAAATTTCAAAGAGGTATATGCTAAGGTATTGTTGTGCTATACAACAACCCCCCCCCCACCCTTTCAATTTTTTTCATCTTAGTAGAAAGATGCTAAATAAGAAATAGGTCCCCTTTAGGATACAAAAAGCAATAAAACCTTTTGGGTAAAATAGATTTTCCATATTTTTCATATAAAAGTTTCTTTATGAGTGTTTGGAATCACTCATCACAAATCACAATTGCTTAAGACCAATGAACATCCGTTGAAAAGTTGTGATGCGATCAAAGTCATCACAAATGCCTCATCGTAAAGTTTTAAATTGAAAAATCCATTTATAAACATGTGATGTGATATAACTATCGCATTTTGCATATCGGTAATTCGAAGGAATAAGTTAGGGAATTCCATTGAAACCTTGCGATGCGAAAAGGTTGTCACATATCGCATCGCGCCAATCCATAGGAAAACATTGAAATGATTATGTTGAAACTTTGCGATGTGATGTGACTATCCCAATCGCATACCGCATACTGTGCTCTCAATAGAAATAAGTACCCATAGACTATGGGTACGTGTGATATAATGCTAAATCAAGTATAAAGAAAAACATGATTTTCCAAGTTTGAAACTAACCTGCCAACTCTACATGCCAGCTCATGACTCATCGCAATCACAACAATACAAGGAACTCTTTCGGACATAGCCCTTGTAACTCATGATTTGCGATATGCGATGGCTCTACACATATTAAAATAATACAATCGTTAATCACAAAATCGCAGAGTTTTGACACCTATTCTAAAAGGACCATTGGAAAACTTGCGATCCAACATATATTAATTTGGCATTAAAGTTCACACTATGAGGATACAGTAATGCATTTAGAGGTAGTTATGGTTACAATCCTTTAAGAATTTCATCCTTTGTGACTATGTACTATATGAGATTTTTTGATGCACATAACTGCTTTTAATCTATAATTAGTTGTATTGGCTCCTCTCAGAGTTTTTCACCTATCATGCTCCTCTTTCTCATTTTGTAGTATAAATCCAGAATCACACAGGCAATTAAGATGTCTAAGAGAACTCGAAAGGCAAAGGCTCCCCTTACAGTGGAAGAAGGACAAGGAAAATTGGCGTTAATCTCATATGCCACCTGTCTAGGCTTTGGAAAGACCTCGTGGGAAAGCATATATACTTTGCTTGAAAATGAAGATTCGAAGGAGATAGAGGAAGAAGCAACAGTTGATGGAACTAATAAATCAGAAAACAAGCTCAATGATTTAGCCAGCTCTTTCCTCCATCAAATAGCGGCCCGTGCAAGTATTTTACCATAATGATATGGTAAGATGGGTAATCGAGAGCATTAACATAATGGATAGAGCTTTCTTCACAGCTGATGGAAGGATGTTTGGATCCTTCAAATCGGAAGATGTCAAGAGAATATATCACCTGCCAGATCCCCGGCGACACTACAACAAAGCATTCTTGGAAGATTTCGCCAAGGAGAATTACATTGAATCAAACCATATCAAGCAATGGAGACACTTTCCTAACAAGCACAAACATGAATCATCTGGTATGTATTCCGTGGACTCCTTGGCATCTCCATATTGTTATGTTGCTGCTATGATGTGTAGACTCTTTGGAAGCCCCGATTCTGCTAGATTTTTTATTGAGATGGTTCCATTGATAGAAGCAGCAGTAAACTCCTTTGTCATGGACTAGGCCACTATCCTATCGGACAAAATGGCGAGTCAAATACTGGATTATAGAAAGAACAGATTTGTCACTACCCGAGTTGTGCCCCCATTCCATATGAGTGCTTACATAGTTGACACAATTTGTTTTAATTCGGACTTTCCTATACTAGGTTGGAAATGGACTGTTCAGGACCCAAACCCCATTCATGTTTACCACAAATATTTATGGAAGTCTGAATACAAGAATCATTTATACAGGATTTTGCATGGTGTCATCTTACCCGTCCATCAAGCTATCTTTAATAAACCTGCTCCTCGGCTGTTTGATGAGGCTAGCATTGATTTAACCTCAATTGATAGTTGGTTTGAGGAAGAGATGTTTACCTATGTTAGGGTTTTTGGCAGTATTATAGATCCTCATGTCCTTCCACTTTACATTCCAGATAAGATTTTAGCCAGGGAGGTAGCCTACCAGATAGTTGAAAAACGGATGACTAGAAATCTTAAAGACTCCAAGAAACAGTTGTGGCCTACCTTTCCTCTTCATTTTGGCACTTACTCCTTACATGATTTTAAACATGCTGAGAAAGAAGCAAACAATACAAAGGATCTGATTCTAGCCGTTATCCCTAAAAGACAATATGACCCAAAGAAGGTTTCTTTCAATTTCACCACTTAGATGAAAGTTAATAAATTCTTGCATGAGGAAGATGAGTTTGATGACTTATTTGCTTCAACATAATTATTCTCAACAGTAATTCATCTAGAAAAATTTAAATTGAGTGATGAAAAAATGGGCTAATTCATTGAATACAGGACACAGAGGTTACTGACAGTACCTTTGGATTTGTTAAGTACTACACCAATCATTCAGTAGGCAGAACACATTGTAGAGCAGGTAATTGAGAAGGTTGTTGGAGAAGTTGAGACAAGTGATAAGGCCAGTGAACAACTAAACAGTGATGTTCACATTGATTCCATATTGATTAACGAATGGGAGAAATTTATTCAACAAATCAAAAGTCAAACTGATCCTCAAAACATGTTAAGCCCCTATACTACTAGTGTAACCCCTTATTGTTATTAGTACAATCCCCTTATTATATTGTTGTACCCATGTAGTCCCCATATTGTTACTATCGTGCCCCATAGAAACCCACTATTGTTATTATTACACCCTTACATTATTATTGTTATGTCGGCTCTGATTATATTATGACCCCTTAGACTCCTATATATAGAAAGGAGGTATTTTCATTTGTATCATCCAAGAATTGTTCATTTGTGTAATGTAAAGGAGGTTTCCCCCTCGAAGACACTGAATTATAAGGTGTTGATATATCTTTTCTATCTTTTTGTGAGCTGGTTTCATAACATTTGGTATCAGAGCTATGGATTCTAGGGTTTCGCTGCTCCAAACAGGTCATTGTGGGATTTTCACTATAACTATTTCGCTACGAAGTTTCAGAAGCTAATAAAAAAAAACCCATTTGAGACAAAATCGGTTTGAACCTTGGTTATGAATTTCAGATCCTGTCTTGCTATATTTTCGGAGATATAATCTGAGGAAGTTAGGGTTTTGCAGACTCCCGAATTACATTCCAAACAGGTGACCTGGGGAAAATCATCATAACTTTCTCTCTGAGAATCGGATTGAAATTTCGTAAGAAGTTACAGAAAAAGGACAGATTGTAGTTTCTTGTGTACATTTTTAGATCCGAAGGTCGAAACAGTGACACGTGACACGTTGTACAATTTTGCTCTACTGAACTAGTCTATAATCAGGTCACCATGGGAGATTTGGCATAACCCTTCCTTGGAGAATCCAATTTAGATCAGACTATTGGCACTGGAAAGAGGACGCAAAGGGCTATTGTAGGTTGAGATTTTAGAACTAGAAGATATGAAATTACAGAGTTACAATTGTTTTAAGATCGAGCTCCTAAAATCAAGAAAAAGCGAGATGAGGAAGTTTGATGGCAAGGATCCGGTAAATTGGATACTACAAATGGAGCAATATTTTGATCTACATGAGGTGCAACTATTACAAAAGGTACGTATTGCATCTTCATATTTAGAACTGGATCAATTTTTATGGTATAGAGGGCTTTGTTCTCGTAAACCATTTGTTATGTGGTCAATTTTCACGGAGGAAGTGATAGCACATTATGAGGATACAAAGAGCAACACCTTCTTTAGCCAATTGATAAATCTCAAACAAAAGTGTTCAATGGCAAAGCACATTGAGGACTTTCAGAAATTGAATATAAGGGAAAATGATATTCCAGAGAAGCAGAGGATTGATGTCTCCATAGGGACTTTAAAGGATAACATTCAACATGAGGTTCGTCTTTGGGAACCTAATTCATTGGAGAAGGCATTCAGGTTGGCAAGAAAAGTGGAAAGCACAATTATGGCAACAAGGAAGTCTACCCCTCACAACTACAAATATGGAAGTGTTGTTTCTCCTAACCTTCCACAACCTACAAGGTTGACATCACAACAATTGGAAGAAAAAAGAGCAAAAGGGCTTTGTTACAATTGTGATAACAACTACATTAAAGGTCATAAGTATGCTGAGAAGAAATTATTTTGCATTGATTGTGAAGAGGAGGAAGAAAATGATCAAAAAACATCAAAAGAAGAGGATATACACCAGGAACCAACCCCAGAGAAAGAAGAAATGAAACCGACCACATTGGCAAGAATTACCACTCCTCAAACTCTCAAGATAGAAAGACATATCAAGAAGAAAAATGTTCAAGAAGTGAAAGATCACATCGAGAAAGAAGAAATGAATCCGACCATATCTTGTAATGCATTGGCCGGAAATAACACTCCTCAAACTATCAAGATAGGAGAACATATCAAGAAGAAAAGTGTTCAAGAAGCGAAAAACCACATCGAGCATCAAGAAATGAATCCGACCATATCTTGTAATGCATTGGAAGAAATTACCACTCCTCAAACTCTCAAGATAGAAGGACATATCAATAAGAAAAGATTCAAGTAGTGAAATATCACATCGAGCATCAACAACAAGTTCTCCAACTTTTAAAGGATAACACCACTTTGGTGCAGAATCGAATGAAACAATACAGAAATCAACATCGCAATGAAAGAAGTTTTGATGTAGGCGATTGGGTATTTTTACAGCTACATCTCAAGCAAGCTATTTATGAGAAGGAAATGTTGACAATACTACATGCACTTAAGAAATGGCGACCTTACCTAATGGGAAGACACTTCAAGATAAAAATGGATCATGATAGTATTAAATACTTTTTAGAACAAAGATTATCTTTAGAAGAGCAGAAAACTGGGTCACATATATGTTGGGTTATGACTTTGAAATCATCTACAAAAAAAGGAAGCAAAAATGTTGTTGCAGATGCACTCTCAAGAAAGGATGAGGATGTGGAAGCATTGTTTTGTGCTATTTCTATTATCCAACCAGATTGGATAAACGAAGCAAGGGATGAATGGAAGAAAGACAAAGAAGTGTGGCCACTCATTCAAAAGTTGCAGAAGATCCCAGTTCAAACAATATTGCCAGAACTCGACGAGGAAGGAAAAATGATCTTGGAACATGGAGCAGTAACAGAAACAAGAACCCGATAGCTACGAAATCGATCAATTTTAGAGTATCTTATCAAGTGGAAGAACTTACCATTGTAGATTCCACATGGGAGGACAAGAATTTTATACAGAAGCATCGAGAACTACTCAAGCATTGAGGACAACACTTTTTGAAGGAGAGGGGCATGTTAGGTCCCTATATTACTAGTGTAAACCCTTATTGTTATTAGTACAACCCCCTTATTATATTGTTGTGCCCATGTAATCCCCATATTGTTATTATTGCCAGAACTCGATGAGGAAGGAGAAATAATATTGGAGCCTTGAGCAAGAACTTGACAGCTACGAAATTGATCAATTTCAGAGTATCTCATCAAGTGGAAGAACTTACCCACTAAAGATTCCACATGTGAGGACAAGAATTTTATACAGAAGCATATAGAACTACTTAAGCATTGAGGACAACACTTTTTGAAGGAGAGGGGCATGTTAGGCCCCTATATTACTAGTGTAAACCCTTATTGTTATTAGTACAACCCCCTTATTATATTGTTTTACCCATGTAGTCTCGATATTGTTACTATCGTGCCCCATAAAATCCCATTATTGTTATTATTACGCCCTTACATTATTATTGTTATGTCGGCTCTGATTATATTATGACCCCTTAGACTTCTATATATAGAAAGGAGGTATTTTCATTTGTATCATCCAAGAATTGTTCATTTGTGTAATGTAAAGGAGGTTGCCCCCTCGAAGAGGCTGAATTATAAGGCGTTGATCTATCTTTTCTATCTTTTTGTGAGCTGGTTTCATAACAAAACATTATCACATCTACACCTCCTTAAATACAACAGCCCATTATTCTTGATATTGTGATTAAAGGGACACCCAGCAAATAAAAATCTAGAAAAGAGATAGAAATAATTCTTGAAAATCCTTCAGGGGAGATTATATTGAATATTGAGGAGATTCCACCCTTGGATGTGTCTTACAGCCCAAAAAATAGGGTTGTAGTCAAGAGGCAGAGGAAAAAGAGGAAAATACTTCAAACATCATCCACAACTCCTTAATCTAAATTTATGAATGTCATATGGAAAGATTAAGAGGTCAATCCTTCTGAGGATTTGACTAAGTTATCTCAATTTGCAGGCGGATACACAGCTGCTACAATTGATAAGGCAACTGAAGTGAACCAATTGATCAAAGAAAAGGATTAAAAGACTAATCAGCTTGAAGAATACTTGGTAGCAAAGCAGCAAACGGTTAATCGGCTTGAGGAATAGTTAACAGTAGAGAAACAGAAGAATGAGTAACTTGAAGAACATTTAAACCTAGAAAAGCATAAAACTGACAAGTAGGCCATTCAGAGACAACAACAGCTATCTCAAGAGCTCGAGCAACTTAAATTTCTGCATCAGCGAGAAATTAAATCTAAAGAAGAGCAAATCACACAGCTACAATTATCCTTGGGACAATTTAAAGATTATCCCAACGTTGAAGAGTTCAAAAAGGAAGCCTTAGAGGCAAATAACGCTTTATCTCAACAGTTGAATCTACTCTGCTAGAAAATATATTTTATTGATCCATTATGCATCATAACGACATCACTAATTGACCAAGCAGTTACTACTAGGTTAGAATTTGAAGATGCGGATGATAAAGTCACAAATTATCTCTCCTAGCAAAGCACATAAGATGGAAGAGCTACTAACTTACCTAAAATTGAAGAGTCTCATAAAGAGATATTATTTTCGGAATGGGAAACACAGTTGATAAAATCATAAAGAGTTACCTCCAAGGCCAAGGCTATAATAAATAATGTTATTGAGTTGGTGAATGATAACTTATATGGTGCCAATTTAGTTTCTGATTATTCCCTAGGAAAACTTCCGAAGGCGAAAGTTTTAGAGAAGCAATGGAAGCAAGATTTGGACACTAAGGAGGAACAGCTCAACAAAGTACAAAGTCTTAACTGGGATGTGCATTGGTGCTTTTTTTTCAAGCCACACAACCAACAGATGACTATCAAGTTCCTTGTTGATGCCATTGATAGCATGATGTCCGAGCTCTCAGATGCCACATATGCAGGACAATTACACTCCAGGATGAGTCATCCTCCAGAGATCCAAAACATGCTCAATTTTTCATTTGAAGATGCAAAAGAAAGCCTAGTTGTGATGAATCTCTTCAAAGCTTATCGCAATTCTATTTTTGAAATTCAAATCCCATATGTTGATGAAGGCAGTTCCAACAACTCTCAGCAATTTTTATGGATAGTTTGTTTTAAGTTTACTATAAAGACCCTTTCATGTGATTTTAGAAGGGGTCCTCAATTTGTATAAAACTAGACTTGAGAAGTTTGCACTTCCGCACTTCTTAATTTATTTGTTTATAAGTCGTGGATCAAGGTTCATACTTGTTGTGAAAGAGCTTCATAAAGACTTGTATTTTTGTATCTCCTTGGAGTTTCTAGAATAAGAAGATTGAACCAAAGTGTTACTTGCATAACGAGACTCAAATGCATTTGGTACTTCTATCATTGTTCTTTTGTCTTGTTTTATGTAATTAGCATTCCATTGATTTGTTATTGTTGATGTATTCACATGTTTCAAACAACTCTATATTATTTCACTTCTGAATGATTTAGAATTTTTATATTGTATATATATGTCAGCGATAAATATTAGTATGTTATGCGATATGTTTTCACATTACTTTGTTTAATTTCTTAAACAAAGTAATCATTATTTAAATGCATCTTTTTGTGGAGAAGTGAATAATCTATATTATTATTTGTCTGCTAGGAATCATCAAGAATCGCATTATTATGAGATTGCCCAGTTTAAATAGATATATATGTATATTTTAGAGCTTATAGATTAAACCACCTACCATCTTTTTATACATTTAAAACACCCAATCATCAAATCACACTTTATTGGGAAATTGGTCCCATAATATCTAGTCGAAGCCACCATACCAAACGAATAAGGAGCTGCACTAAGGTCTAGACTGGGTGGTTATCCCCCAATGTTGGTGCTACTATTTTAGAGGCATCAACATTTTTGGCGCTTGAAGGAGGTCCAGACTGTGAATGGTGAGTAAATCTAAATCTACAGGCCATTCTAAGAGTAATTCCCCCTCACCATCACCTCCAACTTCTCCTTCGCATTCTAAATCTCCTATTCCTAAGCAAGAAGTTGAAAAGAAAAATACAAAACCCACTGTTGAAATCCTAAACATGCCAAACAACTCTTCTCCTGAACCTCCTGAAGTACAATCTTTGATTCATAAACTCCAGGGGATTTCAATATCCAAAGAAAAATCTAAGTTATCCCAAGGTAGTGTTACTTCCCAATATATTCCATCGTAATTGCTTACTAGGGAAAAGAGTGAAAAACTAGGCATTCCACCAGTTCAATTCCCTTTACCAAGTCGAAAAAGTGCTAGAAAGACACCATCAGAATCTTAGAGTGAGACATTTTCCTCCTCATCGTCCATTCCATCCACACCATTGCAAGGTCATCCATCCATTTCCCAACTTTATATCATAGTCTAAACAGGTACAGGAACTTCAACATCCTCTACCCAATCACTTTCAACTGATTTTTCACCCTCTTCTACTATTAGCTCAACATTGGCACATAATCAACCTCAACCAAGGCCATGGACCAACCCAGGAGCTGTCAGAATGCCTGCATCTTTGACCCAATTGCCAGCACATCCTAAAAAATGGCTACCTAAATTTAATCCTGACAATGGCCTGTTAGTGGAAGAACACATAAACAATTTCATGTTATCAATTAAGTTGAATGGAGTAACGGAAGAAGATGTTGTTGTTAGACTATTTCCATACACTCTACAAGGAGCAGTTGGGTCATGGTACTTTTCGTTACCACCAGGTTCTATCAATAGTTGGGATGCTTTCCAAGAGCAATTTCTAACTAAGTTTGGAGATGATAGGTTTACAACAACTTTGATTAATGACCTCTCCAACTGGAAAGCCGAATCAAAAGAGCCCATTAAGGACTTCAACTCACGCTTCAATAAGTTGTTGAATAAAATACCTGCGGCACCCAAGCCTAGTGAAGAGGTCCGAAATGAATGGTACATTTCTGCTCTTCCTTCAAACATAACCATCTTCATTGATAGGGCTGCCAAACCAACATTAGCAGAAAATATGAAGGAAGCAATAGTTGTTGAAAAATGCATCCTTGCTTTGGAAAAGAAAAACACTCTAGAAGAAAGGAAATCCAATAAAGTTACCTTTAGAGATGATTCAAAGAAGAAGGCAACCAAGGATCCATATGATATGGAAGGCTTACAAAAAGTTCTTAAGACTATGTCTAATGAAATGGTTGAAATAAAAAAGCAGGTAGCTGAAACTTCTACAAAAAGACCATTTAGGAACTTTAAAAGAAATCAGCCTACTGATCCTAATCCACCCAATGCTATATCTAATGCAGAATCTGACATGGGTGATGATGAAGAAGAAGATAAGGTTTTATCAGCTGAAGAAATGGAAGAAGATGAAACAATTGAATGTCATGGAATGTGGGACTTTATCTTACCCAACTCTGATAATGAAAGTGAACAAGAAGCTCTCCGAGTAAATACTAGAAGCAAAAGTATATTAGAGCCTAATCAAGCAAATCAAAAGAAGAAAAACTCAAATCTTGTTACCCCACAATCAACCATCATCCTCCAATCCTCCCTCATCATCTAAAATGCTAGTAGTTTCAGATTCCACGGATTATAACATTGTGGAAGATATGAAGAAGACTCGAGCAAATATTTCTCTGCATGAACTTAGCAAGCTCAAACATCAACAAAAGTTGATTCTTAAATAATTAAATGCAATGCCTTCTTCTCCTCTTCCAACTAGTGTATTATCAAAGGCTGCTAGAGGATCAGGTAAGCCACCATCTGATAAGGTGGATGTTACTGATGTCGTTTTGATTGTGGATAGGTCAAATTCTCATACTCCTCCTTTTCTCTTGACTTATGAGATCTACAATAGAAATTTGCATAACTTATTGATTGATTCAGGGGTTTCATCAAAAATAATGTCAACATTAGTTTGCTCCAAGTTAAATATTGAACCCTAGAAGTCTGTAGTTCATATTGTCCAATTAGATCAAACTAAGGTTCAAGTTTTAGGAGAAATAAATTCAGTTACTATCAGATTATCTACTGATCCCAGGGTTGTCCAAAGAATTGATATATTAATTGCTGACATCCCCGATTTTTTTGGTTTGATCCTTAGCAGAGATTGGTCTGAAAAACTTCATGGTTATATTTCAACTAATTGGTCTCACATGTGGCTCCCCTATAATGGGAAACCAAATCAAATCAAATTGATCGCAAAAAACATTTGACTCACACAGTAACTCAGTTTGAAGAAGAAAATCAACCTGTAGCCTTCAATAATAACATTCTTGGAAACTATTTGGTTGAATTATTTTTTGGGAATTTCAATGCTCAGCAATCTCCGTTTCCTGTTAATAATGTCATATTAGAAGTCGAAAATTTCTCCAGTACCGATACTTCGAAGTGTGTTAGTGTTGCAAATGAACTTGTAGATAAACCTATAAATACACCTTTATTTTGGTCTTTGTATTTTGATGGATCTAAATCTAATGACGGTGTAGGAGCAGGATGTATTTTAGTAAGTCCTGAAGGAGAAAAAATAATGCTATCATGTAGATTAGAATTTGAATGTACCAACAATAATGCAGAATATGAAGCATTGATTCAAGGTCTCTATAAAGCAATAGGCCTGAATATCCAATATCTGAAAGTATTTGGTGATTTTGAAATTGTCATTAAACAAGTGAGAAATACTATCCATCGTCTTTCGGGGCATCTGAAACATTATCAATTGCTTGTTCAAGATCTCATAGCTCATTTTCTGGCATTTGACATTTCTCCCATTCCTAGATCACAGAATAATGCAGCAGATCTCCTGGCTAATGTTGCTTCTAAACTCCTTCCATTCAAGGATTATAGTCTAGATAGACTTTCTATTGAATTAATTTTTCGACCATCTATTCCAGATAATGTTACCAATTGGTGTGTGTTCAATCATGATGAGGATATCTTAAATTTATTGACATCTGAAGGATCTTATGACGATCAAATTATCGATGAAAGCGATCATGATCTTCAATTAAAGCACAGACTCAATGAAAATCCTACTCCTAAATCTTGGTCAAGCTAGAAGAACTTTATGATATTAAGGATAGATTCAAAAAGGTCACTAATGCAAAACTTCAAAGTTCAACTTTAAGGTTTGAATTAATAAATTTTGGCACTGATGCCAAACAACAAAATGTCAATTTCGGATTTGAACTTTCATCACCTAAAATATTTGCTTTCATCAGTTTATTGAAGAAATACAAAAATGTTTTTGCTTGGAATTATGAAGATCTAAAAACTTATGATACCTCTATCATTCAACACACAATTCCAATGATCTCTGATGAGAAACCTGTACAACAGAAACTAAGGAAAATTCACCCAAATCTTGAAAGCCAAATCAAAGTAGAGTTCAATAAACTCCTTAAAGCCAAAATAATATTTCCTATCAGACATTCTAAATGGGTCACAAATTTAGTACCTGTGAGGAAAAAGAATGGTGATATTAGGATTTGCATAGATTTTAGGAATCTCAACAAAGCATGTCAAAAAGATAATTTCCCATTACCAACAATGGATCAGATACTTAAATCAGTAGCTGGCTCGGAGTTAATATCTTGTCTTGATGGTTTTTTAGGATACAATCAAATCCTGGTACATCCAGATGATAGATTAAAGACAACATTAAGAACCAAATGGGGAACATATGCTTATCAGAAAATTCCTTTTGGTTTAATAAATGTTGGAGCTACTTTCTAAAGAGCTATGGACATAGCTTTCAAAGGTTTAATCAATAGGACGGTTGTTGTTTACTTAGATGACATAACTGTCCATTCTAAGAAAAAGAGCAATCATCTCCATGATTTAAAGCAGATCTTTGAACATTGCAAAAATATGGGATTTCCTTAAATCCCAAGAAATCATTCTTTGCTCTTAATGAAGGTAAACTTTTAGGGTTTATTGTATCCAAAAATGGCATATACATTGATCCTGGCAGAATAAAAGAAATTTTTTATATCCCTTTGCAACATAATAAGAAATCTATACAATCATTCTTGGGACAGATAAATTTTGTAAAAAGGTTTGTTCCTGATTTTCTCATATTGTTTTACCCTTGCAATCCTTGATTAAGAAAAATTCAGTCTTCAAATGGTGACATAACGAAAAAGAGGCTTTTGACTCGATCAACAAGCAATCATTAATGCTCCTGCATTGAGTACTCTAAATTTTTCTAGTCATTTTATTTTGTATACTATGGCCACTGAAACATCTTATGTTGTTGTTTTAACACAAATCAATGATCAACAAGTAGAAGCACCCATATCCTTCTTTATTTCTAATTTGCAGGGTGTTGAGCTTAATTATTCCGAAGTTGAAAAACAAGCATTCGCTATGTTTAAGTCTATTAAACATTTTAGACCATTCTTCCTAAAAACACACACTAAAGTAATAGTCCCATTCTCTGTAGTGAGACAATTGCTAGTTCAAAGAGAAGTAGGAGAGAAAAGAGCTAACTTGGTAACAACCTTATAAGAGTATGATATTGATATTAAACCAATGAAAATTGTTAGAGGGCAAGGTTTTTGCAGGTTATTGGCAAGAGCTTCCAATATACCAGATCATGAAGATTCAGATAGTATTGCACAGGTAAACAAGATAAGTATCATTGACTCTGAATCTCAATATGCTGATATGATCTTTTACTTAAAAAATGGATATGCTCCCCCTGAATTCAGCTACAAAAACAAACGTTCCTTAAGGTTAAAAGCCAAACACTATGAAATCATTGATGATGTGTTATTCAGGAGAAATTATGATTATGTTCTATTAAGATGCTTTGAAAAATCTGAAGCGCAAAAGGTTTTGCAGGAACTACATGATGGCCCAGCATGTGGACATTTTGGAGGAGACACTACAGCCCACAAAATACTACATGCTGGATATTATTGGCCGACTTTGTTCAAAAATTCCCATGACTACATGAGGAAATGTAAGATATGCCAAACTGCTAGTGGGAGACAAAGGAAACTAGCCTTTCCTTTACAACCAGTTAACATTGAGCAACCATTTGAACAGTGGGGGCTTGATATTATAGGAGAGATCGTTCCACATTCTTCCAAGCAACACAAATACATCCTCATGGCCACGGACTACTTCACAAAGTGGGTAGAAACAATTCCACTAAATGTAACCAATTCTAATGCGATTATTGAATTTATTGATCAGTTCATCATTACAAGGTTTGGTTTATCTAACGCGCTTATCTTTGACAATGCACCTTATTTTTCTAGAAATAATATAGTTGAATTTTCTCTTAAGAGAGGTTTTAAATTAAGATACTTTGCAAATTACCATCCTCAAGGAAATGGCTTAGCAGAGTCAACTAACAAAAATCTCATCACTATTATTAAAAGAATTGTTGATCAAAACCAAAGGAATTGGCATAAATCTTTAATATTTTCATTATGGGCAGATTGTATAACTCAGAAGGCCTCAATAAGTACTTCTCCTTTTAACTTCGTGTATGGGAAAGAAGTTTTAATTCCACCAAATTTAGCCCTCCCATCTCTAGCCCTAGTATAATTCATTAAAGAAACCCCTTCTTCCTCTATTCAATTAAGGTTTGATCAAATTCTCAAATTAGATGAGGAAAGATAAAAGGCCAAAATTACTCATGCTAAACATCAACAAGTCGTTAAATCTTCTTTTGATGCAAGTTCAGCCGGCTCAAAAACGTTACAAATTGGTGATCTCATTTTGAAATGGGACAAAGCACATGAAGACAAAAGTAAGCATACCAAATTTCAGAAGATGTGGCTTGGACCATTTCAGATCATTGAAAAGATAGGCTCATCAACGTTTCTACTGCAAGACCTATTATGAAAGAGAGATTCTCTTCCTGTGAATGGGTTTATCATAAAGAAATTATTTTCCTAAGGAGGTAACCCCTTCTTACGTGTACATGTTCTTTATGCAAATTTTGGTTTCTTTTAGAAATAAGGTTGTAAATAGTCTACCATTAGCTTTCTACTATTGAAAAGCTCTTTGAAAGAATATGTGACTACTTGCTTTTAAGAATATAACTTTCAAGGAAATGATTACAGTTTTGGAAATTAGATAAAAAATAGAAAAATCTGAAATCCTCTTTAAATTTGTGAAATCTTTCAAACCTTGAAAACACAGTAAATCATTTAGAGTTTTATCAGTCGAGAAAGGTTATTTATAAAAAGGTAAAGACTTTCTCCAACTAAGCATCTACAACTCTTTAATTGTCATCCATAAACTCTTAAGGAGTCAAACATTCACCCCATCCAAAAGGTTTATTATTTTTCAGAGTGTAATTCTAAAATATATCCGATTTAAAAGATAAGAGGTCTCATTACAAGCCTTCTTACCATGATCATAGGGAGTTAGTTAATCTAACATTACCAATACTGCATACCAAAACAAGGTAATGGCTTAAATCAAATGACAAGGGGTCTCATCACGATCCAGCTTCTTCAGTTTAATTACAGCCAATGAATGGCATTGTCATCTTCTGGCTACCAAACCAGGGCAATGGCTTTTAATCAAATAAAATAATAAAACAAAATATGAAAAAAAATATATAGATAGATATATCTTTCTAAATTTATCTTTAAAAGATTACACTCTTAGATGGATGGGACAATGAATAATTAATGGTTAAAAGGTAACCCTGTCGAGACTATAGATGTTTGATGGCAGCAGTGGCACTACCTGTGACAAAAGAGTAAATTTAAAAGCTAAGTTGGAGGAGCCCCGACTTTATATTTAACAACCAATCAAAGCTTGAAGAAACCAAAAAATGTTTTTATTTATGATAAGGGTTTGTAAAAGAAATTGCAAAATTGATCTCTTTGTTTTATTCAAAGTAAAATTTCTATCTAAACAATTCCAAGATAGATCCCTTTTCCTCAATTGATTCTACTTAAGAAAGTGTTAGAAATTTCATTATTTTATTCATAGATAACTGGTTCTTCCAGTGAATCACCAATTTTTATGCTATACAACAACCCCCACAATTTCAAATTTTTAATCTTAGTATAAAGATGCTAAATAAGAAATAGGTCACATTTAGGATATAAAAAGCAACAAAACCTTTTGAGTAAAATAGATTTTCCATACTTTTCATATAAAAGTTGCTTTATGAGTGTTTGGAATTGCTCATCGCAAATCGTAATTGCTCAAGACCAATGAACATTCGTTTGAAAAGTTGCTATGCGATCAAAGTCATCACAAATGCCTCATTGCAAAGTTTTAAATTCAAAAATCCATTTATAAACATGCGATGTGATATAACTATCGCATTTCACATATCGGTAATTCTGAGGAATAAGTTAGGGCATTTCGTTGAAACCTTGCGATTCGATAAGACTATTGCATATTGCATTGTGCCAATCCATAGGAAAACATTGAAACGATTCCGTTGAAACTTTGTGATTGATGTGACTATCGCAATCACATATTGCATACCTCACTCCCAATAGAATAAGTACCGTATACTATGAGGACGAGCGATATAATGCTAAATCAAGTATAAAGAAAAACATGATTTGCCAAGTTTGAAACTAACCCGCCAACTCTACATGCCAACTCATTACTCATCGCAATCGCAACAATACAAGGAACTCTTTCGGACATAGCCCTTGTAACTCCTGATTTTCCATATGTGAAGGCTCTACACGTATTAAAATAATACAATCGCTAATCGCAAAATCGCAGAGTTTTGACACCTGTTCTAAAAGGACCATTGGAAAACTTGCAATGCGACATATTAATTTTCGACATTAAAGTTCACGCTATGAGGATACAGTAATGCATTTATAAGCATTTATGGTTACAATCCTTTAAGGATTTCATCCTTTGTGACTATGTAATATATGAGATCTTTTGATGCGCATAACTGCTTTTAGTTTGTAATTAGTTGTATTGGCTCCTCTCAGAGTTTTTCACCTATCAGGCTCCTCTTTCTCATTTTGTGGTGTAAATCTAGAATCGCGTAGGTAGTTAAGATGTCTAAGAGAAATTAAAAGGCAAAGTCTCCCCTTACAGTGGAAGAAGGACAAGGAAAATTGGCGTTAATCTCAGATACCACCTGTCTCGGCTTTGGTAAGACCTCATGGGAAGGTATATATACTTTTCTTGAAAATGAAGATTCGAAGGAGATTAAGGAAGAAGCAACAGCTGATGGAACTAATAAATAAAAAAACACGCTCAATGACTTAGCCAGCTCTTTCCTCCATTGAATAGCGGTCTGTGCAAAGATTTTACCATATAATGATATGGTAAGATGGGTAATCGAGAGCATTAACATAACAGATAGAGATTTCTTCACAGCTGATGGAAGGATGTTTGGATCCTTCAAACTGGAAGATGTAAAGAGAATGTATCACCTGCTAGATCCCCAGCAACACTACAACAAATCATTCCTGGAAGCTTTCACCAATAAGAATAACATTGAATCATAACCTATCAAGCAACAGAGACACTTTCTTAACAAGCAAAAACATGAACCATCTGGTATGTATTCAGTGGACTCCTTGGAATCTCCATATTGTTATGTTGCTGCTATGATGTGTAGACTCTTTGGAAGCCCCGATTCTGCTCGATTTTCTATTAATATGGTTCCATTGATAGAAGCAGTGATAAACTCATTTGTCATGGACTGGGCCACTATCCTATCAGAAAAAATGGCTAGTCAAATACTGGATTACAAAAAGAACAAATTTGTCACTACCCGAGTTGTGCCCCCATTCCATATGAGTGCTTACATAGTTGACACAATTTGTTTTAATTCTGACTTTCCTTTACTTGGTTGGAAATGGATTGTTTAGGACCCAAACCCCATTCATATTTACCACAAATATTTATGGAAGGCTGAATACAAGAATCATTTATACAGGATTTGTCATGGTTTCATCTTACTCATCCATCAAGCTATCTTTAATAAACCTGCTCCTCGGTTGTCTGACTAGGCTAGCATTGATTTAACCTCAATCGGTAGTTGGTTCGGGGAAGAGACGTTTACCTATGTTAGGGTTTTTGGTAGTATTACAGATCCTCATGTCCTTCCACTTTACATTCGAGATAAGCTTTTAGCCAGGGAGGTAGCCTACCAGATAGTAGAAAAAGGGATGACTAGAAATCTTAAAGACTCCAAGAAACAGTTGTGGCCTGCCTTTCCTCTTCGTTTTGGCACTTACTCATTACATGATTTTAAACATGTCAAGCAAGAAGCAAACAAGACAAAGGATTTGAGTCTAGCAATTATCCCTAAAAGAGAATATGACCCAAAGAAGGTTGCTTTCAATTTCACCACTTAGATTAAAGTTAATAAAGTCTTTCATGAGGAAGATGAGTTTGATGACTTATTTGCTTCAGCATAATTATTCTCAATAGTAAGTCATCTGGCAAAATTTAAATTGAGTTTTGAGTGAATGGAAAATTCATTGAATACAGGACACAGAGGTTACTAACAGTACCTCTGGATTTGTTAAGTACTACACCAATCATTCAGCAGGTAGAACCAGAGGAGAGCAAGTAATTAAGAAGGTTTCTAAAGAAGTTGAGACAAGTGGTAAGGCTAGTGAACAACTAAACATTTATGTTCACATTAATCCCATATTGATTAAAGAATGGGAGTAATTTGATGAACAAATCAAAAGTCAAAATGATCATCAAAACATTATCACATCTGCGTCTCCTGAAATACAATGGCCCATTATTCCTGATATTGTGATTAAAGAGACACCCAATAAAGAAACAACTAGAAAAGAGATATAAATAATCCCTGAAAATCCTCCAGGGGAGATTATATTAAATACTGAGGAGATTCCACCCTTGGATGTGTTTTACAGCCCAAAACATAGGGTTGTAGTCAAGGGGCAGAGTAAAAAGAGGAAAATAGATCAAACATCAGCCGCAACTCCTCAATCTGAATTTATGAATGTCATACGGAAAGATTCAGTGGTCAATCCTTCTGAGGATTTGACTAAGTTATCTCAATTTTCAAGGGCATACACAGCTGCTACAATTGATCAAGCAATTGAAGTGAATCAATTGATCAAAGAAAAGGATCAAAATATTAATCATCTTGAAGAACAGTTGGCAGCAAAGCAACAAAAGGTTAATTAGCTTGAGGAACAGTTAACAGTAGAGAAATAGAAGAATGAGCAACTCAAAGAACAATTAAACCTAGAAAAGTAGAAAATTGACTAGAAGGCGATTCAGAGACAACAACAGTTGTCTCAAGAGCTCGAGCAGCTTAAATTTACGCATTAGCAAGAGATTAAATCTAAAGAAGAGAAAATTGCACAACTACAATTCTCCTTGGGACAATTCAAAGATTATCCCAAGGTTGAAGAGTTCAAAAAGGAAGCCTTAGAGGCAAATAAGGCTTTATCTCAACAATTGAATCTACTCTACCGGAAAATATCTTTTATTGATCCATTATGCATCATAACGACATCACTGATTGACCAAGCAGTTAATACGAGGTTAGAATTTGAAGATGCGGATGATAAAGTCACAAATTATCTCTCTTGACAAAGCACAGAAGATGGAACTTACCTAAAATTGAAGAGTCACATAAAGAGATATTGTTTTCGGAATGGGAAACACAGTTGATAAAAGTAGAAAGAGCTACCTCTAGGGCCAGGGTTATAATGAATAATGTTATTGAGTTGGTGAATGATAACTTATATGGTGCCAATTTAATTTATGATTATTCCCCAGGAAAACTTCCAAAGGTGAAAGTTTTAGAGAAGCAATGGAAGCAAGATTTGGACACTAAGGAGGAACAACTCAACAGAGTATAAAGTCTTAATTATGATGTACATTGGTCCTTTTTGGTCAAGCCACGCAACCAATAGATGACTATCAAGTGCCTTGTTGATGCCATTGATCGCATGATGCTCGAGCTCTCAGATGCCACATATGCGGGATAGTTACACTCCAGGATGAGTCATCCTCCAGAGATCCAAAACATGCTGTCAATTTGTCATTTGAAGATGCACGAGAAAGCCTAGATGTGATGAATCTCTTCAAAGCTTATTGCAATTCTATTTTTGAAATTCAAATCCCATATTTTGATGAAGGCAGTTCCAACAACTCTCAGCAATTTTTATGGACAGTTTGTTTTAAGTTTACTATAAAGACCCTTTCATGTGATTTTAGAAGGGGTCCTCAATTTGTATAAAATTAGACTTGAGAAGTTTGCACATCCGCACTTCTTAATTTATTTTTTTATAATTCATGGATCAAGGGTCAGACGTGTTGTGAAAGAGCTTCATAAATACTTGCATTTTTGTATCTCCTTAGAGTTTCCAGAATAAGAAGATTTAACCAGAGTGTTACTTGCATAATGAGACTCAAATGCATTTGGTACTTCTATCACTATTCTTTTGTCTTGTTTTATGTAATTAACATTCTATTGATTTGTTATTGTTGATGTATTCACATGTTTCAAACAACTTTGTATTATTTCACTTCTGAATGATTTAGAATTGTTATATTGTATACATATGTTAGCAATAAATATTAGTATGTTATGCGATATGTTTTCACATTACTTTCTTTAATTTCTTAAACAAAGTAATCCTTATTTAAATGTATCTTTCTGTGGATAAGTAAATAATCTATATTATTATTTGTCTACTAGGAATCATCAAGAATCGCATTATTATGACATCATCCAGGTTATATAGATATATCTGTATATTTTAGAGCTGATAGATTAAACCACCTACCATATTTTTATACATTTAAAACACCCATTCATCAAAACACACTTTATTGGGAAACTAGTCCCATAATATCTGGTCGGAGCCACCATACCAAACGGTTAAGGAGCTGCACTAACGTCCAGACTGAGTGGTTATCCCCCAATGTTGGTGCTATGATTTTAGAGGCATCAACAAGTATGTAAGTATGATGTTAGATTATATTTCATTCAAGAAAATTAGATTTTTAAACTCATTTAATGATCATGATACATAAACTCTAATATTGAGCAAATCCTAGACCTTGTAACACCTCTTACCATTGTATCTCTTCAATCATATCCATTGTAACCCTACATTGTCATCATATCTCGAGCTGTCACATCGAAATCTCTTCAAAATTGCCTAAATTCTAATGATCCTATAAAATTGGATCTAAGTATTGTGGCAATCATTGACATAAAAGGAGAAATTAAACTACAAATTGAACATCACCATAAGTGACCTATTTCACCTTCGCTTGACACCATCAAACCATCCAACCTTGTCGACCATCCTTCCATCTCCTCCACTACCCTTGATGAGAGAAACAATTCAGGATCAAAACTCCTCCCTCACCATTGGTGTCATTATCAAATCAGAACCCAATGAAGTATAATTCCTTCAAGCATATCCACAGGTTGAGGATTAGTTGTAGCAGGTGGGCTAGCTCAATTTCTTTAAGAATTTTTATGGGCATAAGACATAGATTACAAAAGCATTTGCATGGGTATTTGATGGAGTAGAATCAGAGATTGGTGACATTAAACTCATAATTACATAATCCATATTGGTAGAGGCAACAAGATTACCCAAAAACAAAGAGAGCATGTTCAAAAATAGGAAAATTAAAGAAAAAGTATGGGAAGTCTTCCTCCGAGACCTAGGTATGGATACTTTTATTTTCAAATAGGGGATACCAATGACTGCATTGAAAACTAAGCCAAGAAATTTGTTGCTAGTCATTCAAAAAAATTGATGTGATCTTCTTCGAAAAATTTATTGCAATTAAGATATGGATCACAAAAGCCTAAACTATGATAATTTTAACTTGTGAGGGAAGATACGACACCGTGTTTTTCTACCATGTTCAACTCTTAATGCACTTCATTGATGGAAAGTAAGTGAATTTATCATACTTCCTACTTTGTAGTCTCAAAAAATGGCTTGTAATATACAACAAGAGTCGAAAACCCTCGACAGTTCCTTGTATCACCATGGATTAATTAAAATTCTCGTTGAAGCACATTTGAAGGCCAAGGGAGATAATTGGTAAAAAATTTGGTCTACAATCATTTCATAGAAGCTCAAGAGGAATAAAGTTTTACAAAAACTAGGAGGAGTCGGTGCATAATAGTTTCAAACCCTAACCTTAAGCCCATTAATGAAGTAGAGGGTTTGAATATCAATTAAGTGGAACAAATGGACACTTCATGAGAAGTACCTGAAGACGACACCCTTATTCTTTAGTTCTTGGAGAATATTAAACAAAAAAAATGAAAAATGAGATGTTGCAAGGAAGAAAGCCAACATAAGTGTCAAGCAGCCTGAAGAAACAAAAGAAGCAAAACTAGTGGACAAGGGATAGAGGAAAAGGAGCAAGAGAATAAAGCATCCAAAAGATAGAGGAACCAGAAGTAAAGTTGAGAAGGAGAAAACACATTTCTAAGCATTTAAGCATATAGTCACCTAAGATAGTCAACCTCAAGGAGGAGGATCATAGCATGAATAAAGATGCCAGAGCATCACCATTTTATTGGACTCCAAGTCCAGCCAGGAAGACACCTAAAATTGATGCAGTCCAACAATAGATCTATGATTATTGGAATCACTGGAGAAAAGAGAACAACAAAAGGCAAATTCCCCTCTACAAAGTGAATATGGATATGTTTTTAATGAAGAGATCCCTTTGGCTGATGACATTCCTCAAAAATAATATAAGATTGGAGATGCTTTAAAACAAGATATATATGAATTAAAGATATTGAAAAAGCATCTCAAACAAGAACATGAGGCAATAAAAGTACAAAATGAAATTTTGAGGACTCAAAATGATAATACACTTTTGCATTTGTTCCATTGGTATAAGAAAAACAAGAAAATCAAGGCCAATAATAGATTCCTTAAAAACAAAGTCAAAGGGTTGCTGAGCAAGATTTTAATGAATAAGCCAAGACTAGTATTCAATATTAAGAATAAAAAAGGAGGCACTAGTTTGGATGTCCTAATCCAAGCTTCAAAGATAGTATAGTAAATAAAATACTTGTCAAATTTTGAAGTTTTGATGCATGAGGACATGTAAAACCCTCTGTGTGGGGGAATGTTGAAGTCCTGAATTGCATTCTTTTTTATAACCCTTTTACTTTCCTTTCCATCATTTTCATGATAGTTTTGCTACATTTTCAAGTTGAAAGTTCACTTCAGAAATGCTCAAATATCATAAAAGGTATCATTCATTTCATCATTTATAATCTATTGTTTCTTTGTGAAATTTAACCAAAACATTCCTATAACTACCAAATTGCACTCATTCTGCAGCTAACCAAAGATTTTGCAACTACATCCATGGTTAGATAGGTTCTAGCACACTTGAGGAGGAATATAAGATATATGTAGAGGGAAAATGTTCAACATATGCACATCCACCTATCACATTGATTTGACAACTGACACGGTTTGAGAGATCTAAAGGTCAAACAAGAAGTCAACTCTAGCTATAGATTGTGGAATCATCAAGCAAGGATGGAATTGGACGAGAAGAATTTGGAATCAAAGTTACAATATGTCAAATCAAAATATTCTCATGATTTTCTCTTCCAGTAGAAAATCATGAGAAGAAGGATTCTGATTTCAATTTAATCTCTTAGTTGTCAAGTGAAAACTTGTTTCTCAACTTATAACTCTTAAGACCGTTAATTAATATAGGATTATAAAAAGCTCTGGAGAGAAGCAATAGACATCATTCTCTTTCAAAGTTTGTAATCATTTGTTATTGAATACTTCAACAGTTAATACAAGTTACTATGTTCCTTTTGTGATCAATGTGTGGGTGAATAGTTTAATAATTGATCTCATGCTTACGCTCAACAGGAGCCCCCCCTAAAGATTTGTAAGTTAGTTTAGTATTTGGTTATGTTAGTTGTTAACTTATTTCATGAGTAGTCTCTCTCTCATTGCAATTAGTTAATGTTCTCGATTGGTATTTTGTTCATCAATCTCTATTTTAACACTCAGTAGTTTGAACAGGTTGAGCGCTCATAAAAGACAAATATATTTCCCTTTTATAGTTTGCCTCATTCAGTTATTTTTGTTTCAATTTCATGAGTAATGGACAGAGAAATTATATTCACAACTGCACACATATGTAATCCTTTAGAGTTATATTTTGAATTGTCATTTTCCTGAAGTAATTAGAATAAAATTTTCTCTTATGTTGAATAGAATAGATATTTTGATTTCCAAGAGAATTTAAAAAAAATATTTCAATTTTTTGCAAGTAGAATTAAATTTCAATTATGCCCATTAGAATAGATATTTCAATTCGGTTCAAATAGAGTAAATTTTAATTCCTTTTGCAATAGATTAAGTTTCAATTTAGTTTGATAGTTAGAATTTTCAATTGATTTCACCTTGAAGTTTAGTTTGCTTTTGAAAGAGTAATTTTGATGGAAAGAATATGTGTGTAGGAATGTTATTTAATCTAGTTCCATTTACATTTATCTAAATTTCATTTTTTTTAAAATAAAAAATAGAACTCCCACCATATATTATGCACATGCACTTCATAAGTACACGAACCTTGGTTGACAATTAATGAAGTAATTTAACCATCAATTAAATTACCCAATACTCTGTGAGAAGTGACATAGATTTTTTGATGTAGAACCCAACCATGGACTTATTGCCTCTCTCCATTCACAAGGTCGGGGACTCCCCCACAATTTCGAGCATCAGTCCTGACTCACCCTTGACTATTACCGTTCGTCATAGGGCGGGGAAGGGAAGTTGATATTTTAGGAAAAATTCGTCTGTCAAGGCCTTGACTTATGGTAGATATTTGGATCTTGGAGATGTTCCCATTATTTCTACTTCTTATTCATGGGCCCTTAGAGATGGTGTGTCCACCACTAGGTTAATCGATGGTTATTCTTTCACTCAATCATTGTGGCCTAGGGGACGACATAAAAAGACTCTCCCTTAAAAACCTTATCCTTTTTGTTCATCCTTTCATCATTTTCATACAGGAGATGATGTCGACTAAGACAAAGCCATCTAGTATTTCCTGTCTATTTTTCCAAATTGGCACCTAGTGGTCGTTGATTCATGTGGTTTATTAGGTGGATTGGTGGCCCTATGAGACCTTAAATGGGCTAAATTGAGAGCTTACAATTTTTTTGCAGGTATCCTTTTGTCTGGGTACATTCGAGGTATCTCGTGTTGCGTCCATTTTCTCAATATATATGCCCTGTGTAGGGACAAGCATATATTTTGGGGCCGAATGAAGGTCTATGAGATTATGAAGATTGGTTCTTTACTCATCGCGGGTGATTTTAACGCAACAATTTCAATGGAAGAGTGTTCGAGTGCTCAAATCTGCAGAGATCCATTGGTTATGCACCTTCATGACCTCTTTCTAGAAAATCATCTTGTGGGCATACGCTTGTTTCCTCTGGCAACCTACTTGGAGCAATGTTAGGGTGGTGGGTGATCATATTGGTAAATGAATTGACCATTTTTTAGCGCATCATAATTTAGTGGAGCTCGTGGGAAATTTGAGATATTGGGTGGCTCAAACATACTTATTGGATCATCTCTTTATGTTTTTACAATGGAGGAAAGAGGATTTGCGAAAGGGGATTCTTTTCAAATTTAATAGAGTTTACTGGAGGATGAAGACTTTATCAGGATAGTGTATTCATCATGGAGCTCTACGACCATCCTAACTAAGGCCTCGACTATGCATCAGATTATATTGAAACTCAATAAATTCAATAGCATTGTCAGAATTTGGGAACACCACAAAAAAAGAGGAATGGACCTACAAAGTATCAATAAGGAGATATCCAGACTCAAACTATCTATGCACCCCGCGACTCCCTCATAGTTGGCCCTGTTGATGTTGAAGGAATTGGACGAAAAGAAGAGGACTATTTTATCATACAAGAGACCTCTTGGCAACTCAAAAGTAGGGAAATCTGGATCAAAGAAGGTGATCGAAACACAATATTTTTTCATGAATATGCTAATTGCATAAGGAACTATAATTATATATGGGATATTGAATCAAACTCGGGGGTCAAAGTGCATTCCAGTTCAAAGATCCAAAGAGAGGTTGTCATATATTTTGGGGGCATGTTCTCAGCCTATGAGGGTGTCAATATTGAGAATAATTATGGGGGATCGATAATTATCCCACTGTTTACAGACTCTAAAAATGTTACCCTTTTTTTCCTTGTCACTATGGATGAAATTTTTCTGGTCCTCAAGTATTTTGTGAACGAAAAAAATCCTAGTCTAGATGGCTAGATGGTGGAATTATTTTTACATTTCTTTGAGTTGACTGGACAGGATCTCCTAGATATGGTTGAGGAATATCACACTAATGGATGCATAATATGGGCTATAAAATCCACTCTTTTAACTTTCATTCCCAAGGTGCCACATCCTTACATACTACAAGTCGATTTCCCTCTGTAATATTACCTATAAATTGATATCCGAGATCATTGTTGGTCATATGAAGGCCACCCTTTCTAAGCATATTTCTCAGGAACAATTTTGTTTCATTTCAAATTGACTGATTCATGATGTTATTGCCACTGCCTAGGAGTGCATACATTCGATTTATACTAATAAGTTGGAGGCCCTGGTTATGAAATTAGATCTCCAGAAGGCCTATGACTACATTGACTAGGCCTTTCATTGTCTAGTTCTTACTAAAATTGGACTCTTGGTGCACAATGTGGAAAGGATCATGGCCTGCGTTACCTCGGTAAGTTTTGTTGTTTTGATTAATGGTTTTCTGTCGGACTTCTTCAGGGTTGGCAGGGGACTGCAACAAAGATTCTCCTTATCGCCGCTTCTCTTCGTATTATCCATGGATGGTTTAAGCTTGAATACTGGAGAGGATAGATCACTAGATACCTTCATAGGACTTGGATTGGCTCACAGAGTTTCGATATCACATATGTTCTTCATTGATGATGTTATCACTTTTGGACTGGTATCACAAACACAATGGAATGTATTACATTCTATACTAATGGGATATGGAGCGTCATCTAGTCTAGTAAAAAATGGTGGTAAATTGACCCTTCTTTACTCTAATGGCGATAGAAAGGATCTTGAATTTATATCTGGGAATTTTGGAGTTGAGATAAAAAAAAATGGAGGATGGGTTCACCTACATGGGATTTATATTGAAGTCGAATAAATATAGAGTTTGTGATTGGACTTGGCTTATGGGTAAATTCCATAACATATTGAATAGATGGACTCACAGGTGGCTCACATTAGGTGGTAGATGTACTCTTATTCGGTTAGTTCTCCAACAATTATCGGTATATTGGACACATTTGTTTTCACTTTCGGTGTTTATTATAAAGAAGATTCAGTCTATTGTGATGCACTTCCTTTGATCTGGTACTGGTGATATACAAAAATTTCATCTGGTAGGTTGGGAAGTGATTAAAAAGGATAAGGAGAGTTCTGGTTGTGGTTTATTGGACTTGTAGGTTTTCGGCTGGGCACTTCTCATTAAATCCCTCTGGCGGGCACTTTATGGTAAGGGACTATGGCAAGATATTATTGAGATGAAATATATGAAGTGAAAGACCATTATGGAATGGTTCAGAAGGGGAGGGATTGGTGTTAGATCATGCTCTACATTTGGTTGAGCTTCCACAAAGTCAAAATATGGTTTTTACATATGCTCCAATTGTCCTTTAGAAAAGGGAACCAAATTCTGATTGGTATAGATTCTATGATAGGAGTTTTCTCCTCTAACTTCCCAGAGGGATTAATTGATATCATTCATGCCATATTTTTTGTCTTTCTGGACTAGGTTATCAGTCAATGGAGAGGTTATTATCTAATTTGGAAGAATGCAATGGAAATTGGCCTATGTGGTGAATATATAACAACATGGCAACAATACATTCAGAATCTACACCCAGCTAGTATGTGTCAAAACGAGAATGGGGATTCACTTACATGGTATGGGAAATTACAACATGACTTTATGGTGGTCCTAGAATTCTCATACTACTCCTTGACTACCTCATGTTGGTTTTAGAAAGTTTGCAAATGGAAAGTTCCTTTGAAGATCATCATTTTTGTCTTGTTAGTCTGGCATATTAAGGTCCTTACCAGGGACAACTTGTGCAAAATGGGTTTCCAAGGACCGAGATGGTGTCCATTTTGCAGGAAATCACTAGAATCGGACCTTCATTTTTTTTGTAGTGCTCATTAACCTTGCAGCTATGGAATCATGTTTTGTTGGTGTTAAAACTTCCCACTTTCCAATAGTTCACAACATTGGAACTATGTCTCAAATGGTGGGTATCCAGTCGTGGGAAGCATAAGTATGTCCCCTTATGCATATCTTGGGAGCTCTAGTGTGCGAGTCCATTTCCTTTCATCATACATACCAAGAATCAAACATTGTAGCAGATGATTTATCGAAAGAAAGACTTCATCCTGCTCTAGGCATCCTATGCTATAGCTATATTGTGGATGGTACTTCTAAGTAGAAAAGTGTGCTTCCTCGCTTATAACCATATTTTTCTTTTTTTGTTGCTTTGCCTCTTCAGACTGTATTTTATCTTAGTTGAATCTCTGATACATGAAATTTATGGTTTGTTGAACTTAAGGGACTATAAAGTTATATATGTTTTTGTTTTTACGGGGATGGAGACTCTTTTCCTAAGATGTGCATGAATTTTTAGATGTATGAGATCCCCTCCTTTTTTGCATGGAGTTCAGGGTATTTCTGGAAAAATGCACTGAATTTTATATCTAATATAAACCAACGTTTTTTTACTCTTAAAAAAAAAGTATTCCAATTTCATGCAACATTTTACATGTAATAACAGTTGACCTATATTTAATGAGTTCAAGATTTGGCAAATAATTTTATATGATTTTTTACATTACAAATAAAACCTAATCCAATATTTTTTGTATAATTACTCGTGAGGGATCAAAGAAAAGTGGAATGAAGAACGTGGTATTGGTAAGTCCTATAGCCCAGTGACTTTATTGTTCCAATGTGAAGGCAAACAAAATTTACACAAAAATAAACATATTTCATTGTTATAGGTTAGAGATTATATAGTTTAATTTTTGAAGAACAATCATACCCTAACTGAAGTTTTCTGCGCTAATACTTCTTATACTCTACTCTTTCTATTTTCCTTAATTTTGTCCACGCTTAATTTTCTTTTGTGATGAATAGTATTATTATATGTGTTTGTGTGTGTGTTTTTTGTTAAAAAGTTTAATTAAGTCCACACATTCAATATTATTCTTTACTTTTCATTAATTAACCAACATATTTTTAATTTTTTTTTAATGTAACTTTATGTGACAACATCTCCCTCATATACTAGTTGTATTTTTTTAACGTAACTTTATGTGACAACATCTCCCTCATATACTGGTTGTAGAGCACCTCTCGGCCCAACAATAATTACTTTTGAGATATATATAAACCTTCTACTACATTAAAATATATAAGATATAAATAGTAGCTATAAATTAAGATCCATTTTACCATATAAATTAAAACAATAATTTTTGGAAAAATCTAGATTTTAGTTGTTTAAACTCGTTTACTGCATATATGGATTCAAAACTAATAAGCACATAAAAAATTAATACATACAAAATAAATAAATAATATGAAAGAGTTGTTGTAAGGTCTTGTTATGTTATGTTGTCTAAACATTTTGCTTTGTGAATTACATTTAAATAAATAAATAAATAATATATATATATATATATATACATATATATATATATATATATATATATAATATATATATATATAATATATTATTATTATTATTAATTAAGCCCACCTAGATTCTCATAGATGGGGGTGCCAATTCCTTGAGAACCTCGGTATAGTGGGGTGGTACATCACCCTTATGATCATACGGATTATCCATCAAGTTGATGTTATGGTGATGGTTACCCATGCAAAAGCGTGGGAGTCGAATGGTTTACATCGGATAGCATTTACTACACTCCATTCAAGTTGTTTAGATGGTTAATGATATTGAGGTTGGCGAGGTTTGTTCTCTTTATTTTTGGATTTGGAGCCTCATGCTCTGTTGAATGAGAAATGGAGGTATGTTTGGTGTGCAAATAAGGGGAAGAGGTGACACTAGGATAATTGTTAAAGATGTGCTTGGTAGTAGGTCCATTGGTCTCTCCAACGTCTATATGTGGGGGGTCTCTATGAGTGTGACACCTTGTGGATTTTCCTATGCATTGTTTCAATAGGCTAAGTCATTTTAGAGCATGTTGACAGGTATTTCTATATTCATTTTGCCTCCTAGTGTTATTTAGCTTATTTTATGGGTTATTCATGTTAAATTTAAGCTCGGGTGGTACCCTAGTGGTGCTTCGGTCTCTCATGTATGCATAATTTTGCTTCTTTCGAATTTTGAGGTCGAGAGTGGGTCTTCGCTCTTAATTGTAGTGGCTTCTCTTTTCCCGTGGCTTAATTGGTGTGTGGGAGGCCCTATGCTTCCTGTGTTTGTGCTCTAGCTTCTTGTGGTATGTTGTTTTGGTCACTCTAGTTTGTGTGTTGTCGGGGAATCCTTTTATTAGCTTTGTTGTGTTTCTGGGCGGTTGGCTCGCTTCTCAATTTTCGCTCCTGTTGGAACCTCGAGCCTAGATTGTCATGGGTGGTTTGTATGTAGGACTTGGAAGTTTTTAGCTCTATGGGAAATGTATTCTCTGCCCTTCTATTTTTGCCTTGGGGTGGTGCAGTGGTTTGACGCATTGTTTTCTGTGGTGTTAGGAGTGTCTTTTGTTTCAATTGTGGCTCTTATGATACCATGCCTCTTAGATGTGGTGGATGGCACAAATCAATAGGATGAGGAGGGAGAAGGGTGTCCTCTCATCAGGGTTCCACGAGACGAAGGGGACCTTTTGTCCCATCCTCACCTCAACTAGCGTCAAGTGTTTTGGGTGATTCCCAATCTCAGATTACTTTAGATATGTTGGTTCACTCCGTACTTCCAAAATTGGATAAATTGAATTGAACTCGCCAAGAGGATTGTGTGGAATTCATGAAGGTCCTTAGTCATATCTAGCATAACCAGTGGCAGTTGCATTATTGGATGGTGAGTTTCTAATGTGATCAGTGTTGCACTCTAGAAAAAATAGAGAGACTAGAAGTAAGGTTCCATCACATGTAGGGCCATGTTCACTGTGATTTCAAACCACCCCCATCTCTGGGGGTAGGTCTGGATAGCCTTGCTCTAGTTAACTCAATCGAATAGTGATCACTGTGAGAGTTTTTCTTACTTTGCATGTATTTTGGCCTGTAAATCTTTGGTCCTCTTTTTTTTTTGTCTAAGTATATGGATCTTTATCTATTGGAAAATAAATCCAGACGAAGTGAGGCTGGAATAATTTGGGAGATGTAATCTGGAAAATTTAACCTTTTTAGTTAATAGAAGAACTCAACTTACCAAAAAAAAAAAACAACCTAGATCCATCTTAAATCTGGATCTATCAAGATCTGAGAGGGATAAAATCCCTCGAGATGCAAACCTTTCCTCCATTTTTGCACTCAAAAAAGAAGTTTTCACCTCGAGACATTTGATCCCTCTTGGCGCTTGATAGATCCAGAGTTAAGATGGATCTAGGGTGGCCATATTACAATTATAGGTGTATACCTAGTAATTTCTCCCATTCTATGTGAGTAGAGTCTCTGACCTTGAGGAAAAATGAACAAACCATTTCTTCATTGAAATAATTGTTGGCCCCTAAATATCATTTTCTTTTAAGAAACCACTCAACATTTGACTCAAATTTGAACACAAAATTCAGACCAACAATTGGAAAATCAAGTTTTACATCTACCTCCCATAAAACTTACTATAGATTTCCAATAATATCTATAACTTGATTTGGTAAAATGTCCTCTCTCACCACCATTTTTACTAAATTTTGTCTCTATTCATGCACCTCCTCTTTTTTATCAACCTAACTTTAGGGCTTCCTACACCCACTCCGAAATTCCAGGAGTCTAATAGACTCTAAATAAACTGCAAACCCTAGGAGATTTTTGCTTGTTCAAAACCACTTGGAAACTACTTTTTAAAATGTTTTATCCCTACATTCTACCAACTCAAACTTAGATAAGATCTAATACCTTCAGCTCAAAAAAAATATTTGCAAGAAAAAAGATCATTAAAAACCTTTACTTCTTATCACCTTGGAATCTCTTTTGATACCAAATTTGTCGACATCAATCTCTAAGTTTGTGTAGAATGTGCCATCCCCTTCCACACCAAAGGTTGTTCCCGTCAATTACTTCTTTGAGATCCCCTTTTGGCCCATTTCTTAAAGTATTTTTTTTTCTTAACAAATCAAACCCTATGGCCTAGGCTTTTCGACCATATTTTTTGCTAGAAGAATGGTGCCTAAGGGAGATATAAACTTCTTATCCTTCTAATGGATCTACAAAATAGTCCCAAACTCCTCTTTGAACTTTATTTCTCTAATATTTATGTGTGATAATAATAATAATTAAGAGATATATAAAATATATATATATAATATTCATAAAAATTAATATCACTAAGAAAAAAAAAGAAAGATAGAAATGGGTTATATTAGGTGATAAATGTATATGGTTGTAATGAAGGAATTTTACAAGTTTTAATACATTAATTAAAATGGGTTATATTATGTGATAAATGTATATGGTTGTAATGAGGAATTTTACAAGTTCTAATATATTAATTAAGTTAGATATTATTGAACCATTTACTCAAAATATATTGCAACAAAAAACTATATATTTTAGGTTCAAACCTTATGGAGAGGTGTTGAGGGTGGGAGTTACTTGTGAGGAATAAAAATTGTATTAATAGGTGTGCAATCTAATCTTCACTCAATTTTGGGACAATATTTTGAAGGTGGGAAAATCATTTTTCCATCCAACATTGAAGATGATCCCAATCTAAGCTTAGTCGAACTTAGACCAAAAAAATTACAAGAATATATAAATCAACTTGTAATTGATGAGTAATCTGCATTTTCTCATAAGCTTAAAGAAAAAGAAACCTAAAATATCAAAATGGGACATCTCGAGTCTCAACTCCCAATTCTCCACTATCCCATTTGATGTAGGTTGGTGCTTACACACCATTGAATTTTGTTAGTTTCCAACATAATCATTGCCGGTTTCAAATTTTATTGTATCTATGAACTCCATTTTTTTTTTTTTGTATCTAGAGGAATCAATAATTAGGCTAGTCTTGTACTCGTGTGACACAAGGTCAATTCCTACCACTATTGTTATAACCTATAGGTGCCTACATATGCTCGTTTTGTAGGCACAAGTGAATCGAGAGAATTTGAACATTGAACCTCACCGCATGTAACACTTCATTTTCACGACCATCGCCAATTGAGCTACCCCTAGGGGCTTACGAACTCCAAGAATTAAGATAAATTTGTAATCAAAACTTTTTTCATTAACAAAAAAAAAGGATTGGATATATATATATATATATATATAGACACATAGATAGATAGATAGATATATTATTTTTTTCTAAATAAGACTAAAAAATAATGTTAGATGGAGGCATTGGCCTCTGCAAATCCTATCTCAGATAATTTACCAAGTATTATCAAACAATGACTGAAAAGGTGACTGCCCTTAAGGGGAACCCAGTCCAAAAAGGTGAGCTCCCCACACAGGGGACCCAGCTTATAATTTCCATGTTTGAGAGTTTTTTTTAGCAAACCAAAAAAAAACCAAAAAGACTCCATGTAATAGCAAATACAACTTAAAATAACAAAGAATACCCCAGATAGGGTGACCTGGTGTCTAAGAACCTGGAAAAAGAACCGTAGTCTGCTAGGTGTCAGTAGGTGGCAAGGGCTCCTCCACAATGAGACACTCGTAAGCCTAAGGGTCATCATTGGCTTGCTGTTGTCCACTGGTCGTGGCATCCCACTGCTCTTTGCCATCTGGAGCGTTCGTCCTGTTTGCCACCTTCCCAGTACCACCCGGGGTGTTACTCGTTCTGTTCAGAGCTTCCGGGTTAGAGCAAGCATTGTCCATCCTGTTCTGGGCATCACCCTACGAGTTGTTCCACCTGCTATCACCCGTCCTGTCTAAAATGATGCTAGTTGGGATAGTATTGCGTTGTGATTATACATAGGCAATCCACAGTGCATCTAAATTAGAATTGGGTGGAGTGAGAGGGATTCATCGAAGGCTCATAGTCAGCTTGTGGGTGTTGGGTCTCCGCATTATACCGATGGCCAACCCTCTGGGCCTACCCTCTTCCATTGTGAGTGATGGGATAGTGACCCCTATTTTGAGCTGCAGTTGAAGGCGAGGAGGAGTCCGCCTAAGTTGATTTAGACGGGGAAAGCGAGGGAGGGAAAATTTCTCTCCCTCGACTGCTTCCCCTGTGGCTTCTCATTCTGTGCCTCAGGTGGGGCATATTAGCTTGGTGAATATTGGTACGTTGGGTGCGTGGAGGAGCTGGAGAAGGGATGGAGTGGCTTGTGGAGGCAGGGGAGTGAGGAATATGATTGCCTGAGGCGAAATTCAGGGCCGAAACAACAATTCTATAACAGCAAAGCAGGTTGTGAGAGAAATGAGCATCGTCAATTATCTCAATGCAGCAGAGAAGTTGACATCTTCTCCTTGTGGTTGTTCTAGAGCTCAGTTGTGCCACTACGGGAAGGCAAATGCAGGCGAGAGGAGACATAGTAGGGGGGGTGGGGAGCAGAGCATTCTCCATCTTAAGGACCAGAACCAGAAGTAGGTGGCCTAGGCTCTTTCCCTTCGTTGATGTTTTTTGGCTTTTAGGCTTCATTGAAATGCCATAAATTATGGCAGTGGGCATCTCGGCAGCAGTGCAGGTGGCCATGTGGCTATACCACTTGCTCGCCCAAATGATCAATGTTGTACCAGCACCGTTAATCACCTGCATCCGGGGAAAGGATTGGATATTTTGATTAATACACGTTAATGGAATTATCTAACTATTATATGTTTTTGAGGTTTTTCTAAAATCTAATGAAACAATTTTTGGTTAGATCGTGATTTTTTGTTGTTTAAAATGTGTTCTTGAATATATAAATGGATTTAACCCCAAAAAAAATTAGGAGCACTCAAGTTATGTAGGGTTCATGGCTCAAATTTCTTATTCCAATAAATCTATGCCAGATTTCGGGCAAATTTGACTATAAAATATGTTCGAAAAAACTCCAAAATGTAAAATAGTTAGAATACAAATACAACTATGTTAGCCCCAAGAGTTAGCTCAATCGGTCAAATCAAGTGCCTCGCCAATGGGAGGTCACAGGGTCGAATCCCGAAAGCTCTTGGGGTTAGGTCAGTAAATAGGCC
>APFE031354283.1:161494-181932 GCA_000404065.3 Pinus taeda | reverse complement strand
AATAATAATTAACTTATAACTTTAACTCTATAGTGATCAATATTTACATTAGAATGATTGGAATTGTAAATTTCATTTAATAACCTTATAAGTACGAAGTATTTAATATGTATATTTTGAGTGTTGAATTTTAGGTAATATCTCTCTTCTCAATAAATTAGGTATTTAGCCCATTTTCATTCATTTAAACATTTTTCCTAACTATGTAATAAGTATACTAGTGCAAGGAATGTGATGTATGCATATGTAGTTATCATATGCATGCTAATACTCTTTTGCTTATAGATTGAAATGGGTCATTGCATACTTCCTTCCTTCAGAAAAATTCATCCCGAAGTTAGGGTTTATATAATATATAAGTAATTGCTTTATTGATTAGTGTGATCATGTAAGGATTGCATCTCAAGATTGAATTTTTGTTTGAACATTTAAATTTTCATAAACTTAATAGTCATTCCCTACCCAAACTGGGCTCCCAAACTATTCTAATATCATCTTATCCTTCCTAATCTCTTCTGCTCCCTTCCTATCCCTCCTTTATTGGAGTATGCCATGGCGTCAATTATACTGATCTAACCATTCATATGCTCTTAAATGTGTCAGCGTCGATTATATCGACCTGATTTCCTAGAAGGTATCTGGCAGTCATCATCACACTTCTAAGGGAGCTTGATTCACATAGTTCTCCCATGACTCCATGTCTTGGAGGATAAAAGGTGTGCAATACCTCCACACCTCCTAGTAGAACCAGGGTCAATACCCTACCATGGAATCTTATTGAGTCTCAACTATTTTTGGAGCTTTTGTCATCACGTGGTCATTTTGTAATGATATTATCTGCAATGAAAACACTTGTCCATACATTATAACATATGCATCAATATATTCAAAACAATTTGTATTTAAATAACAATTTTTGTATAATTCATATATGTTACTATCTATAGTATAACATAATTGGTCATATTCAGCTCATGTTATTAGCTTTCATATTCAAATGTAATCATTCTTTTATTTCTATCTCATTAATCATATCAGTATGTAGAATTGGAATAAAATTATAGCTCTCTCATCCATAACATAATTCATAATTTAGATTTCATCGCAAGGTTAATCAAATGCTAAACTTCATATTGGTATTCATAATTCAACAATATTAATTTAAATAATATATTTCATATTGTTATCCATGTACCATTAGAATTAAGAAAATAACATATATCATGTTCCAGTGACATAAAATTCATTTTTACATATGATCACCCCCAAAATAGTTTTAAGTATCTGATTTAAAGTAAATATATACAAAATATGGCTTTAAGTTCTTCAAAATTGACCCAAGTTGGGGTATCTTTGACATATGATCTATTTATCTTCCCAAGGCACTAATACAGGGATATACTTGTCCCATTGGACCTTAACTTGGTCTACCAGACAGTTCCTGAGTTGTCGAACCCTATGTTCCAGTATACGTACTGGTTTGATCGAAATGGTTCCCTCGTCTGATACCTGCAATTCCTTCCATTGAAGGTTATGATATTTGTCAGCTATGTAATGTCTTAATACATATACATGAAATTCATTATGAACTTTATACAAGTAGGATCGAAGTGCAAAACCATAGGCGAAGGGTCCAACTTTTTCCAGAACTTTGAATGGCCCAATAAATCGGGGTGACAACTTTATCCCTTTTCTGAATCGAATAGTGATTTTGTTTTCTCTGATGCATACGAAAACTTAATCCCCTATTTCATAATTCCTATCTGTCCCGTGAGCATCAACATAACTCTTTTGTCTATCCTGTGCCTCCTTTAACTGTTGTCTAAATTTTTTTACTTGTTCCTCCATTTTTTGAATTAATTATGGTTCCACTATCACTCGATATCCCAACTTAACAGTGTCCTGCAAGTTTTGTCGTACAATGCTTCAAATGGAGGCATTCTGATTGAATTGTGGTAACTGTTTTTGTATGCAAATTACACTAAGGGTAAGTACTTTTCCCAGTGTGTCTACTGGTCCATAACATACATCCTTCACATATCTTCTAGTACTTGGTTCACCCTTTTTGTTTTTTCATCAGTTTCGGGATGATAAGTTGTACTTAAATTTAATTGAGTTCCTAAGGTTGATTGCATACAAGTCTAGAATCTTGATGTAAATCGTGAATCTCTATCTGATATGATATTCTTAGGTACTCCATGAAATCTAATAATTTCATTTATGAATACTCAAGCTATGTCAACAACTTCATAAGTATCTCTTACAAGAAGGAAATGAGTGCTTTTCGTTAATTTATCTACCACAACCAGAATGACATTGTGCCTTTGTGGAGTAAGAGGTAACCCAACACTAAAATCCATGGTAATTATTTCCCATTTGGTCATAGGAATGTCGTGAGGTTGTAGGAGACCTGCTAGGTGATAATGGCCAGCCTTCACTTGCTGACATTCAAGACATTTTGCCATGAATTTGACAATATTTTGTTTCACACCTGCCCAAAAGAAGAGTTTCTTTGTATCAACGTACATTTTCTTTACACCAGGATGTGCATAATACAATGCTCTATGGGCTTCCTTAAGGATGGTGTTTCGGAGATCCTCACTATTAGGAATGTACATTCTTCCATGGAATCACAAAATCCCATCATCTTCTAGTTATTGTCCCTCAAATTTAGGTTCTTTTGGATTTTTACTATCAAGTTCGGAATTTACTTTCAAATACCAACTGTCTCTAAATAAATGTTCTATTACTTGTTCCCTTAAGTCTACCTTGAAAGCTATGAGGGAAAATATTCGAGATCTTATGCTTAAAGCATCTGCCACTACATTCTCTCTTCCTTTAATGTATGAAATTCCAAAGTCATATTCACTTAGGAATTCACTCCATCATCTTTGCCTAGCATTTAAGTCTCTTTGAGTAAACAAACATTGTAGCTTTGATGGTCACTTTTGAGCATAAATCTTCTCCCTACTAGATATTGTCTCCATATCTTTAAATCTAGCACTACAATGACTAACTCTAAATTATGCGTGGCATGGAGTTCTTCATGAGGCTTTAATTTCCTTGAGGCATATGTTATTACACCTCTATCATGCATTAATATTGCACCTAATCCTTGCTTGGATGCATCAGTACACACAGTAAAATCTTTGTCCATATCAGCACACACAGTAAAATCCAATATTAGTGCACTAGTCAACAATCTTTAAAGTTTAAATAATGTTCTATGACATTCTTCAGTCCATTTGTACCTAACTCCTTTACGTTGGAGAGTTGTGATAGGTTTTACAATTTTGGAGAATCCTTCTAAAAACCTTCAATAGTAGCTAGCTAAACCCATAAAGCTTCGCACTTCATGTGCACTTTTCTGTATCGACCATTCCATTATTGTCTTTACCTTCTCAGGGTCTACTAAGATTCCTTCACCATATATGATATGACCCAAGTAATGAATCTTCTTCTAAAAGAAAGAAATATGGGATAATTTTCCATATCATTGGTGTTATCTAAGGCAAGATAATACTATTCGCAAATGTTCTTCATGCTCTTTCTCATTTTTGGAGTAGATGAGAATGTCATTCAAGAAGACTTGTACAAATTGATCAAGATATTTGCAGAAAACATTGTTCATAGGGTTCATGAACATTTTTTATGCATTGGTTAACCCAAATGGTACCACAGTGAACTCATAATGTCATAAACGTGTTCGGAATGCAGTCTTAGAGATATCATTTTCCTTAATCCTTAACTGATGATAGCCTAATTGTAGATCGATAATTGAAAAGACAGAAACTCCTTTCATTTGGTCAAAGAGGTCATCAATCAAGGCATTGGATACTAATTCTTTACTATAGCTCGAATTAAGTCTCGGTAGTCTATGCATAACAGCAAGGAATCATCCTTCTTCTTGATGAAAATTACAAGAGAACCCCAAGGTGAAATACTGGGTTGAATATGTCCTATATCCAATAGTTCTTTCAACAGAATTTGTAATTCTTGAAGTTTTGGAGCTGTTATTTTATGATGTGTTTTAGAGATTGGTTATGTACCACGTTTCAATTCTATTGTGAGATCCAATTCTCTTTCAGGAGGTAATCCTGGTAGTTCATTTGGAAAAACATCCGGAAATTCAGATAAAACTAGATATTATTCTAAGGATGGTCCTTCTCTTTTCTTGCTTCTTGAACTGCATATACCTGACAACCTTGTCTTAAACAATGATTCATTTGCATTGCTGAAATGAAGCATAAAGATACTTTCCTCTTAACACCTTGGATTTGGATTGTCTCTCCTTCCTCATTTATACAAATAATTATTTTTCCGTAATAGTCTACCCATGCTTAATGAGTTTCTAACCAGTCCATCCCTATGATGAGGTCGTAAGTTCCTAGGGTTGTGACATAAAATTTTAAATAAGTCGAACAAATCCCTAGATCAATTCTGCATTCCTCAACACTTAAATCTATGGATTGAAGTTCTCCTAAAGCCATTTCCACTTGTCTGAAATAATTTTACTTGCAGGTTGCCAACCCACATTTATTTAATGCATATGATGAAATGAAACTATCAATGGCACCAGTACCAAATAAGATTTTGATTTTTATGCCATTAATAATACCTGAGGATTCCATTACAGTGGATTGATGTGCTTCTTGGTTATTGTTGACTACTACATGGATTCTATGATTGCGTTTGGTATTTGATGATGGCTCTTTTCCTGTTATATGCATTTCTGAACAATCACGTTGAAAATGTAGTCCTCCACATCCCCAACAATTAACCTGGTGTGATCCCCTTGAGTCTGATTGTGAGTTTATAGACAAGGAACTTCGTCCTCTTGTGCTACTTCCTCTCACGTTTCTTCCTCTATTAGAAGTTCCTTGAGATTTCCATGAACTTGTGTTTGATGATTCAACGACTATAGTATTAATTGCCATGGGAACTCTTGCTCCTACTCCTCTTGGGGTAAATCTATTACCATAAGGAGGTGGTCTCGAGCTACTTCCCTTGAGGAAATTTTGGGGAGTCTTTCCTGGAAATCCTGGCTATGGGGATTATGTCGGCTTGATATCCCTTTTTATCCCTATATTCTCCTCTACATAGCAGCCACATTCAACTACTTCAGCTACTAATCATGGCTTATACATCCTAACCATGGCTCTGATTCGAGGATTTAATCCATATATGAAGCACTTAGCTTGACATTTGTCGGTATCTAGATAGCAATTATATTTTACAAGCTCTATAAACCTTATCTCATATTCCTCCATTGTTTTTTAACCTTGGACTAGCGTATGAAAGGCCCCAGATTGCTACATTTGAAAATAGGGTGGTAAGTACTTGGTGCGGAATCTTTCCTCGAACAACTCCCAGGGAACATTATCTGTTGTGAGGTGTAATTATTTTTCCAAATTTCCCCACCAAATCAAGGCACTTTCCCTTACTTGAAATACAACAATTATTGTCTTGGAGGTAGAAGAGTATTCTCTTAGGGAAAAACATTTGTTCATTCCTTCTAGCCATGCTTCAACACATTCTCCAGCTTGTCCTCCTAAAAATTCTGGGACTTTAAGTTTCTGCAACTCCCTAGAAATGTTTTCCTTTGATTGTCTATAATCAAAACCTTTAGGCTCAACTGGATTTCATTCTTCAAGTTGAGGTTGCTCTTCTTTGGTATTAGCTATTGGCAGCCTGTTTAATGTTTCCAATATGGCTTCCAATGAGCGCATTATAATGGTTAACTCAGGTGCTGAAGCGGTTGGCATTGATGATGGTCTTGGTGGTGGCAATGGTGATGATGATGGTGGTGGCGTTAGTGATGGCGATGCTACCCGATCGCATATTCGTCGTTGATATGTCCTTACCATCACAACTTTCCTGGATACATAATAAAATTATGAATATTTGAGATACATTTTTTTTTAGATTTAATATATATAATTTTGCAAATTTAAGCTCACAAACGGGTATAGTTTTTTTTTTCTATTTTTAACTACAGACAGGTCTTACTGGTACTGAAGTCAAGGAGGGTGGTATGTCAACTCCTTGTCCTAATGCATGGTGTTCTATCCTGATGCGTAACAATTCTTAGCCAAATGCATGGGTCTTCATAGACCATAATATTATTTCATAATATTTGTCTAGTAACTTCTAGTCCTAACTGTGGTTATCGAAGGGGTTATTACCTTGAATATTTTTATTAACGACATGATTACCTTTCTGAGTAGTCTAACAAATATGTATAGAACAAGAATATTATGAATAAATACATAAGAATATAAATAGATACTAATTACATAAATTCCAATTAACACTTTAACTTTGGTTTGGAATAAGTATGGATGGGACAAGGCATCAAATCTCATTTTTGTGGATCAACTTGCTGGAACTGGTTTTAGTTATAGCATTAATGTATGTGACATTCATCATGATGAGAATGATGTTAGTAATGATATGTATGACTTTCTACAGTGAGACTTCAACTCTAATAAGTTTAGTCTATATATATATTAGGCATTTTTAAAGAACACTGAGTATTTAAAGAATGACTTCTTTATCGTTGGAGAATCATATGGTGGACACTATGTTCTGGCAGTTACAAATAAGGTCCATTAATGAAACAAAGGCAATGAGAGTCTCTTAATAAATTTGAAGGCATTGTCCATTAGTAATGGACTTACTGATCCAGCAATCCAATATAAATTATACATAGATTAGGTATTGGAGATGGGTCTAATCAGGGAAGATAATTACAACCGCAGTTCCCAATTTTACCCCACCTTAATTCAAAATACTTGTAGCAGTTTATCGACTTTTGAAATTAACTTAATCAAATATTATGGATTAAGATTCTTAGTAAATGATTTTGTACATGATTTTTTGTTTTGAAGCAAATTTCTTGTTCAGAAATTACATGACTATCTTTAATATATGCAAACAATTCCAATATCCTTTGCATAAATCACCAACAAATATTCATTGGTAAACTAAGATGTGACACCTCAATTGGTGATGATACAAATTTCTTGTTCAGAAATTACATGACTATCTTTAATATATGCAAACAATTCCAATATCCTTTGCATAAATCACCAACAAATATTCATTGGTAAACTAAGATGTGACACCTCAATTGGTGATGGTACAACAAGTTAGATCACTCAACTAAAATTTATAATCTCAGGAAAAATATAAATGAACAGATGTAATAACATTACTTAATACTTTGAATTTTGAACTTATAAATTTATAATCTATACCAGAAAAATATAATGAACAGGAAATAATATTTTTTAATACTTTGAATTTTGAACTTATAAATTTATAATTTGTACGGGAAGATATATATAATTAGCCAACACTAGCTTGACGCCTTTGAGTTAGTGTAGGTAGTATGTGTTGGGTTCATCTATTAATTCGTTTGCTAATGTGGGACATAGTGCCAAAGTTCGAAATACGATTATATATATAACTTTATTTTGGCCATAAAAATGCAAAGTGTGTTTCCCTTAAATCCATACTATTTATAAAAAAAAAATTTTAAAGGAATAAAATAAATCACATTTCAAAGTTCAACTTTACACCATTAAATAGTGGGTCCCGTTCCTATATCATAATTCTTTATAATTTGATTTTCTAAAGGCCATGAAATGGTACAGACCAACAGATTCCTACATCCTACATCTAAATTGGTAAAGAGCCCAACTGCATATTTTTTTTATTAGTTTTGAGATGTTGTTCCTTTCATGTCTTGATTGATTAATCACAGTTCTTGTTGGGTACTGAGATTTCTACTTAAGTTGACCCTTCTTTTATTACCGGTACGTATTACATAAAAATACCAGTGTGTAATACATTAAAACAATGAAAACTCAACTGAATGGAATTTCAACTGAATACATTCCATTCGCGAGGATATCAATAAGTAGAACACATATTGGACTTGAAAGAATCAAATATTTGTTTTTCAAAGTTTGAAACCCTAAGGTGTATTCTTCACCTTTTGGCTCTGTAGTTGGGTTTCTGAGGTTTTTCTAGTATGTTGTTACTTTTCAATTGGGTAATACCATAGTGAAGGGTAAGGTGCTAATATAATTTTGGTTTGTTGCTTCTAAACTTTATCGGATGCATGCTTTAACAAAGGGAGCCCTATTTTAATGGTTATGAATCTCGTTGAAGTTCCAAGTACCAAGTATATATAGTATCACTCAGCAAGTATCAAAATCTTTCTTGGAATTCCTATGGTAAGGTTAAATAAAAACTAGAATGGTTGAAGAGAGATAAATATTGCTTGGAGAGCTTTCGTACGCCTGCTTGTCTCTTTTTCACAGTGTAACAAGGATTCCAGAGATTTTGAAAAGAAAGATGAGAGCTCCTAAGGCTGCCTGCGCGAAGCCCTAGCTACTACTATAGCTCTTAGAGACACAGGCCTGCTTCTCCTCAGCAGCCCCCAACTGCTGAGGATCGACTTCTTCTAGACTAGAGAGATTGCACACCTCCCTGTAGCAAGCAATTCACTGCTGCCCTCAACGGCCTCCTACTGCTGAGGCTCGAGAAAATGGATCCACCAGAGAATGAAGATCACCATTTAATCCACCATCAGGAATCAGAAGATACAGCCAAAGCATTTGCCTCCCTCATTTTAGCAATGGGACCGGCTAAGGACAGACCAACAGTCTCAAAGTTTGTTAAATGAATGGAAGAAATACCAGAGATATCTCTTCCTCTGACCCTCCCATGAAAAGCAGCTCTTTCCCTGGCAGAACGAGGATTAGTAGGGCAATTCACGGGGTTGTGGCCATCAACGAGGACTGTCCAAAAATGGGTAGAAAGAAACTGGTCGACTTCAATAAACGAGAAGATCTTGATTAGGTTTTGTGGCAGAGGATATTATACCTTTCACTTCGAGACCAAGGAGGATCGAGACTTGATTTTTAGGAATGATCTGTATTTCATGGATACGAGGGGGTTGTGTCTGAACAGATGGACCTCGGACTTTGATCTAGAAATGGATGTCCCAAGCGTTGTATCTGTCTGGGTTAGATTGCTGCACCTCCCTCTCAACTGTTGGCGAGACGACTCAGTTAAAGCCATAGGAAATGCAGTGGGGAAGTACATCTATTGATGCGAGCCAAAGGAAAATATGCATGCATGCGCGTGAATATGTGTCAAAGTGGATCGAGGGAGAGGACTCCTGGAAGCTATCAAACTCAAAGTGGACTAGTGGACACACATACAGCAACTGGACTACGAGCAGATTCCCTTCAAATGCAAGTATGTCATGAATACAGTCATTTCGCAAATAGATGTACAAAAAAGAAAAGAAAACGAAAGTGAAAAAATAGAGGATCTGGAAAATAAATGGGAACAAGTTAAGAGGAAAAAACTGCAATCAAGCAACCAAACCAATCTTCTTCGTAGCCCTCAACATCCACAGAAACCCAGCCTATCTCACTGAATGCAGACCTTGCAACTGCAAACCCATTCGATCCATTGGATTTCTCTGCTCCCCCATCTCCCCATTCCAAATCTAGAACTCCTCATTCTCCTAACCCTTCTCCCCGCTCCCCTAGAATCTCAAATCCCCACCTCTCTCTGCGCCCCTCGGTAGATAGAATCTTAACCAGAAAGCAAGAAAAGGAAGCACTCCCTAATATTGAAAATTAAAAAAAAAGTGGGAAGGAAGACAAACAAGGAACTAAGGGACGAAGCAGCAGCAAAAGAAATGGCTCTACGAATGCAGCAACCTATGGACACTTTCCTAGGGAAGAGCACAGGGAACAATGAGAGAAGTCAACCCACGGGGAAGGGCACCGTGTACCACCAAGCAGGTAAATAATGATAATAGTCTCCTAGAATTGTAGAAGAATGGGGTTAACTATTAAGGAAATTGTAGCAAGAGATATATTAATAAATGAAAACCAAGATATTCTAATGATCCAGGAGACAAAGGCAGGCAATAAAGACAACGAAAATCTAAAAAAAAAGTTTAGAAAGTATGAAGGGGAAGCCATGCAGGCAATAGGAGCATCTGGAGGCATATGCACAATATGGAAAAATGGAATATGAGAATTGATTCAAAAGAAAATAGATCAGCATTGGATAATAACAGACCTCAAGAAAATCAGTACAAGGGAGAGGTACAAGGTCATAAACATCTATGCCCCCAATCACTATAAGGATAAAGAACAATGTCGGGCTTCTCTGAAGGAAATCTTATAGGAAAATCAAGAATGGAAGGTGATTTTAGGAGGAGACTTAAATCTGGTAAGAAGTATTAAGGAAAAATTTGGAGGAAATTATCAAACGGACCCCTCTAGGAACTCTCTAGAAGAAATTATGGAGTATCATAGCCTTCTTGACATTCCCCCAAATAACGGGAAATACACTTGGAACAACAAAAGAGTAGGTAAAAGTAATATCAAAGAAAGGCTGGATAGGATATTAATTCAAGAAAGTATAGCAGCAGAATACAACTCTATAAAATCAAAAATCATCCACACCACTGCTTCATATCATAAACCTGTTTTAATAGCCCTGGGTAAGTTGGAGAACTAGGGCCCACTCCCCTTCAAATACAACTCAACCTAGGACAGCAACATAGAAATCAGCAAGTTAGTTAAAACAGTATGGACCCAAGAGTAGTAGGTTCACCTCACTACATATGGGAGACAAAAATTAAAAATTTAAGAGCCAAGTTAAATGAATGGGTAAGAAAGATTGTTACTCGAAGAGCTCTGGTGGAAACTAGGACTTGAAGCTCACAGATTCTATATCAACCGAGGTACTAACTCTGGAGAAGAATAAGGCTAAAGCGGCAGAGCTCCACAGAAGGGGGCAAACTCTGACTCGACAGATGGAAAACGTGGGGTCCACTGGGACCCCATCATACAAACGAATAATGAAGAACAAGAAGACAGCACAGGATGGGGTGCAGATAGCAGGGTATGAGAATTCAGATCATGAGAATCCAACCAGCAAGGCGAAGAGGAGCAATGAAGGTAAAAATACCAAAAAATTGAAGGAAAAGGATGAAAGCAAAAGTACAGAGTATAGAGACGGCAAGAATCTAACCCAAGGATGGTTTTCTCAAGGAAACAAACTGGAGAAGGAACAGGCAGGGGCAGAGGAAGAGATTCTAAATCAAGATAAAGAGCAACAAGGGGGAACAACGTCAACACCCAACAGAAAAAAGAACCAGGGTTCATGCAAGCCCAAAGCCGTAGAAACCCTGAGGGTTATGATCTTTGATCCGGAAATTCAGTCATACCGGGATCACATGGTTGAACATGTAGCGATCTACAGGTTCATGGGGTTCTGACCAACTGAGTGAGCATTGTGCAAGTGGATAAAGAAACAATGGAAACCCAGAGGTGATGTAAGACTGCACTTAGGAGCAAAGGGTTTCTTTACTGTTGTTTTCTCCAATCTAGAAGACATATATTCGATGGAGGGCCGTATCTCTTTGCCTCCGCGGGTCTTTACATAAGGCCATGGAAACCCAACTTCATACTAGAAAAGGAATCCTTCAAGCAGGTACAAGTTTGGATACGCCTTTTTTCCCTTCTGATTGATTATTGGGGACATGCAGCTGTAGAACAAATAGGTAACAAGTTAGGGACCTTCATCAAGGCCTCAAAAGCGACGTTACAAAAAAGGTATACCTCTTGTAGCAGGGGAAAACAAGGAAAGCAAAGGAGAGAAGAACAAGGAAATCTTCACCCAACCGAAATCCAAACAGAGAGAAAATAGAAAACGCCAAACCAAGGCAAGCACTTCACAAGGCAATATGAGCAATGATTTTGGAGTATTAGAAACAGAAACAGAATCAGAGGACAACATTAAAGAACAAGAAACCACAAAAATAAGCAGATTTATAGCAATACCAGATATGAAAGAACCGGAGGCAAACCCTTTGAGTATCATTCTTCAGGTTCAAGAAACAATAGAGGGGGTTGAAGAAGACTCGGAGATGTTCACCAGTGAAATCAGGATCGAAGATATGGAATTAAGCGATATACTAGAGCAAGAAGGTATGGATCTACCAAACATGGTTGAGAACTGGAAATAGAAGGGAATGGAACACATATCAGAAGAGGAGGTAAATAGAATCAATGACATATTCATAGCACGGCAAAGGGCAGAGATGGAGCTGCAAAGCAAGAGCTTGGGAACAGCTAAAGGGCTAGGGGTCCATACACAAGGATTGCATCAAACCTCCACCAAATCCAAGCATTGGAAATAGAGAGGACGAAGGACCAACAATGAGGCATTACAAGAACTGGGACAAATGATCTTGAATTCCGATAAGATGAAAGCCCTTGAGGCTTTTTCACTAACCTCCTAAACTCTATTTAAAATTAAATTTCTTTCTTGGAATGCTAGAGGGCTAAATAGCCAAACAAAACAACACCTATTAAAATAAGAAGGTCCAAAAGGAACAACCAAACATAGTGCTTGTGCAGGAAACTAAGTGCTTAAGTAGCACAGTGGTCAATATCAGCAAAAAACTAGGTAAACGCATGGAATACTTGGAGACAGCTAGCAATGGATGGGAGGGAGGCTTGATCATTTTGTGGAATCCACAAGTAATCCAACTCCTTTCCTCTGAGGCAGCCAAATCTTACATAGCTATAGAAGTCCAAGTAGTAGGTAACTCTGAGACCTATCTTTACACTAATGTCTATGGCCCCCAGAAGCTAGAGGCGAAACTTCTATTTCTCAGAACTTTACTCAACCTGAAGCTAAGATATCCCCAAGCTAAGGTGATCTTTGGAGGTGACTTCAACATGATCACCTCACTCACGGAAAAGAGAGGAGGTATAAGGAAACTCAACAGAGACTCTAAAGCTTTCCTAGACTTCATTAGATCAGCCAATCTGGTGGATGGTTCCCCTAGGAGTGGCACTTTCATGTGGAACAACAAAAGGGGAGGTGAAAAGAAAATAGCCTCTCGTCTGGATAGATTTTTAGTAACAGAAATCATATTGTTGGAAGGAAGCATTGTTGGATTGGACATTCTTCCCAGTGGAGGGTCAGACCACTGGCCCATCACATTGACTGTAGCAATCCAAGGCACTCCCAGAAATAAACCTTTCAGATTCGAAAAATTTTGGCTCACTCATCCTGAGTTCATTCAGAAAATTGAACAATGGTGGAAAGAACCATTGGGTATAAAAGGTACCAAAATGTATCGGTTACAGGGTAAGTTGAAACACATTAAAGCCAAAATCAAAATCTGGAATCATGAAGTCTTCGGGAATATATTCAACGAAAAAAAGAAACTAGAGGAGCAATTGGAACATATTCATGAAGGATGGATTCAAGGTAACATAGACCAAGAAACTGTGGATAGGGAAAATATGCTCATGCAGGACTGGGAACTATGATGCCAACAGGAGGAAACACTTTGGAAGAAAATTCTCGAGTTTAATGGCTTAAGGAAGGAGAACAGAACACGAAATTCTTCCATAGATTTGCCATTGACCACAGAGGGGCCAACAAGATTCTAAGCCTTAAAGATGAACAGGGAGCCATGATACAGACACATCAAGAGATCTCCAACCTTCTTATAACACATTTCAGCAGAATTTCTCAGGAACCTAGTATTGACAGAGAGGAGGCCATTGAGGAGCTAACACCCTCCATCCCCAAACTAATTATGGAGGAGCAAAACAGAGCTTTAATTCGAGAAATTTCCCTGGAAGAGGTGGAAGAGGTAGTAAAAGAGATGCCTAATGATAAAGCACCTGGGCCTGATGGATTTACCATCAACTTTTACAAAGCTTGTTGGGAGATAGTCAAGACAGAAGTCTGGGAGGCAGTGGAGGATTCTAAGCGCTCCTCTTCAATCCTCAAGTCCCTCAATTCTACCTTTCCTGCCCTTATTCCAAAGGAGGAGGAAGCTAACACACCGTCAAAGTTTCATCCAATTACGCTATGCAATGTCATGTACAAGATTATTTCCAAAGTCATAGCCAATAGAATGAAACCCATACTTCTAGGTATTATTTCGGAAGAGCAATCGAGCTATGTAGGGGGGAGATAGATTTTGGACAACATCTTATTAGCACAAGAGATGATTCACACACTTCAAACGCAAAAGAAAGCAGGTATGATGATGCAACTAGACCTATCATATGATAAGGTTAACTGGCACTATCTGGAAGCAATATTGAAAGCCTTTAGCTTTGCTAAACAATGGATAATTTGGATCCTAGCTTTGGTCAAATTCGCAAGATTTTCAATACTAGTTAATGGAGCCCCTACTACCCAATTCTCTCTTTCACAGGGTCTGCGGCAGGGTGATCCCTTATCCCCCTTCCTTTTCGTGATTTTGATGGAAGGTTTAAGCAGACTAATCTGAAAGGCTAAAGAGGAAGGATTTATTGAAAGACTTCAGCCCCTGCCCTCAAATCCAACAACTACTCACCAACAATTTGTTGATGATACAATGTTGCATGTCACTCCCTCAGTTAAAGAAGATTTGGGATACAAAAGTATTCTCAATCTCTTCAGCAGTGCCTCAGGTATGGAGCTAAATCTCTCAAAATCCTCTATCTTCTTTTTTAATACGCACCTAGTTGTTCAAAAAAATCTTTCTACCATCCTAGGCTTCAGAAGAAGTAGCCTCCCCTCGAGATGCCTAGGAGTTTCGCTAACGGACAAGCCCTGGCAAAAATCATACTGGGAAAGGATTTTAGCAAGCCTGGAAAAAAGATGTCATCATTGGACACACAAATCCCTTAACTTTGCAGGTAGATTAGTCTTAAATCAAAGCAGTCCCCCAGGCCATTCCACAATACATGCTTTCCATTCTTCCAACTCCCAAGGGAGTTCTACAGAAAATAAGGGTCATCCAAAGGGCTTTTCTCTGGTCAGGTAATTCAAAGAAGAAGAAATGGTCGCTAATGGCGTGGAATAAGCTGTGCAAACCCAAACATCTGGGAGGGATGAATCTGTAGGACCCATTCATGGTTAACCGTTGTTGTGGAGAAAAATTATGGTGGAGGTAGCTGAAGGAACCCAAATTACCATGGGCCAAACATTGGAAAGAGAAGTACGCTCAAAATTACAGACTGCAGAACTTAATCCGAATGTAAGATACTCCAGAAGGCTCTCCAATTTGGAACCTAGCAAGAAACAACCGGCACATAATTCAGGAGCAAAGTTTTTGGAAAATTCGAGACGGAAAAATAACCCTTTTCTAGGAAGATGCATGGCAACAACTCCCTAAGCTGGAAAGCCTTGAATTCTTAGATATCCAAAAAAGCAACCGGGAGCTAGGGAGAACCACAGTGAATCAATACTGGAAGCCTAACGAAAATGACCAGGCGTGGAGAACATGGTTATTCAATGAGACAGATCATCTGACAGAAGAAAACAATAGTTTAAAGGACCTGCGAACACAGCTAGCCAAGAGAAGGATAAGGAAAGTAGGGGATAGTGACCAATTACACTGGGGAAATCTTGAAGGAGGCAACTTCACACTTAGAGAAGCAAGAACACACATAGAAGGCACTGAGCATGAAGAAAAATTCAAATGGTACAGCAAAGTTTGGGACGCCCAACTATGGCCAAAGATCAAAACATTCCTATGGCTCCTGATGCACAGAAGAACGCTAACTTGGGAGAATCTCAGGAAAAAAGGATTCATAGGTCCTTCTCGCTGCCCCATGTATGGAATTGAAGAGGAAACCATGAATCACCTCCTCAATACTTATGTTTGGGTAGACAATATATGGAATTGGGCGGAAACCATTCTTCAAAGGACAGATAGGGTTAGGAATTCAATTCAAGAAACAATTGAGAATTGGAGTTGTAATTTCTCCAATACCCAATTGGTTAATACAATTTGGAAACTTATACGAGGGTTCATAGCATGGACAATTTGGAAAGAAAGAAACTGGCGAGTTTTCCTAAATGAAATAAGAGGCATAAATCACATAAAAGACACAATTCTTCAAAATATCAAGCAAACAATTCTCTTCAAAGGAAGAATGGAACAGGACAAAAACATCTCTAGTTCAGACTTACAGATTCTAAAAGCTTTTGACATTAACATGGGAACCTTCACGTCTTCTTCGAATCGTTGACAGGAGCTAAATACCAATGTGAATACTTTGATTCCTCCACCAATAGGCTTCCTCAAACTCAATTTTGAAGAAGCCTCCAGGGGAAATCCGGGACTTGCAAGCATTGGAGGTGTTCTTAGGGACAACAAAGGTGAAATTCAGCGTATTTATAGTCAAGCGCTAGGTGAAGGGACTAATAACGAAATGGAATTTGCAGCGCTTGAACAAGGTTTGAGAATTCTCAGAAAACTGAAAGCTGGAGCCACCGTGGTGGAAGGGGACTCTCAACTGGCGGTCACGACAGCAAGAAGAATGTACACAGGAGCTAAACCAAGTAAAGTCACATGGCACTGGAGGCTTGCCAAGGTAACAGAAATCATCGCAGAACACCTATCACGCCTGGACGGATTAATTCTTCATGCAGTCAGACATAAGGTGAATATAGTGGTAGATCATTTGGCAAACTATGGAATTGATAATCCCTCAGCCAACTTGGACACCTATTGGTAGGAGATTACATGCACGGAGCTAAGAAACAAGTGCACTCTTCTTTTGAGGTAGGACATCATTTAACGAAAGAAGTGGCTGAGGGGTACAAAGAATTTCCCCATATGTGGAGAATGAATTCACCCAATAGAAGGGATGTGAGGATAAGTGGATGGCAAGCTCAGGGAGTACAAGAAAGAAAGTGGCATTCAATAAACAAGAACGTAGGGCTAGTACCAAGGAGCATGATGAACAAAAATTATGGGCACCGCTGGCATCAAAACACAAAAGAAGACACTTGGCACTCAGCGAATTGGTTCAAGCGTGGCAGACTTAATAATAAGGATTTGGATTATCAACAAAAATGTGAGAATCGGAGCAGCAGTTATTATGACTGGATGTGCGATCATAAGATGACGAGATGGGAAGCCTTAGGCTATTCATGGTTTCCCTCTTCTATAACTACGGCTTCCAATCGCAAGAGTAATGCACTGCTTTCCAACGACAATCAACATAGTATCAACTGTGTTTTCAGAAGGTTTCGAATCTCTGTTCTCTACCATAGAAGCATGGTGCGTGAGGGAAGCCATAATGCCTCGGTAAATAGAGACCTGCAGAGTGCTTGGGAGTCTTATGAAACAAGAACTTCCCTTAAGGAAAAGCGCAAAATTGAGGAACTTGAAGAGATTGTTGTAGAGGAGGAAGAGCACCTGGAGGAACATGAGTTGGAAAAGGAGATGGAATGGATCCAGGATCCCGAAACGACAACCACTCGGGCAACCCAATTTGTTCGTACTCAAGCGGAGATGTGGCGCATGAAGACTATGTCAGCAAAGGCAATTAGTATGCAAGGGGAATACCTTAATTAGGCTCATCAAGCCATGTCCGTTATATCCTCAGATCACACGGCAATGTTGGAAGCCCTGGATTTCAAGCTCAGTGCTCTGGTGCAACAAGTTGGCAATCTCTCCCAAAAGATGAGTGTGTTGATCAGTCTTCTAAGGCACACTATTCGCCAGGATTCCTCTGTTGTGGGGGAGGGTGCGGAGGAGGCCAGAGGAACCAGCCAGGGGAAGTGTTCATCTCAGCACTCACCTCTGCCCAGTAAATCTACTTCTTCAGCCAACCCGGATACCACCACCAAAGATTATGTCATCCTCAAGCTGTAATGGCATGTTTTAGCAGTCTCAACTTGCTATTGATGCTCACCATTTGTTTTGTTTATGTTTCGCAAGTTTACTGGTCGCCTAGTTTTATCTTTGTTTCTCAAGTTCACTGGTCTTCTACATGTTTTGTCTTTGTCTGTCTCAGAGGACCATATGGTCTACTTTATCTATGTTTTCCAGACGCTGGGACAAGCACTCTATTTTGTTGGCCCCAACCTTTATCTGTGACACCCTGCGTGGTGTGCCATGGGGTCGTTTTGATAGACTTTGCGGCTGTTAAGAGTTGTAAACGGGCAAGGTTGTCTTTCTTTAGTCTGCACAAGCATACCCTTTTGTACTCTATGTATTCTATGAATTAATATGAAATGCTTATTTACAAATTAAAAAAAAATGAATGGGTAAGAACAGAGGAACAAAAAAAGAAAGAAAGAAAAAATACCTCCAACAGAAAATGGATAGCATGCAAATGGAGAAAGAGGGCAAAGAGGAAAGCGGGTAGGACTATTTAAAAGAGAGAGAAATCTTTTGGGAAATCTATAGGGAAAATAGGAAAGATGAAGAAGAGGCCAGATTGAAGTCCAGGAGTTTATGGCTCAAGGCAGGTGACAAGAACATGTCTTTTTTCCATAATTCTATGAAGATTAGAAGAGATAGAAACCAAATAGAAAATATCCAAGTGGAAAATCAAGAAATTAAAGGAGTGGAAGAAATAAAAAAATCAGCCCACAAGCATTTCAAAGATCTACTGTCAGCCACATATGAAACGGCTGAGTATGAAGAAATTTTGCAACACACAAAAAAAGAAAATAAAGAGAGAACAAAACGCAAATTTGTGCAAAGAGCCAACAGAGGAAGAGATAGTGGAGGCCATATGGAGTCTACATCTAGATAAAGCACCAGGGCCAGATGGTTTCACCATAGCTTTCTTCAAAAATCACTAGTATACAATAAGAAAGGACTTCATAAGAATGGTGAAAAACACCTTCAAAAAAAAAAGATGGGAGGAAATACAAAATCCTCTTATCTAGCACTTGTCCCAAAAGGGGAAAATCCCATTACTTTCAATAGATTCAGGCCCATCTCTCTATGTAATTCATCTTATAAGATAATAACCAAATTAGTGGCAAATAGAATCAAGAAAGTGTTGCCCCAAATCATATCTAAAAACCAAGGAGGGTTTGTGCCAAACCGACAAATCATTGATAATGTCATAATTGTCTAGGAAGCTATCCATTCTAGTATCCAGAAGCAAGAGAAAGGCATGATAGTTAAACTAGACATGGCAAATGCCTTTGATAAGGTCAGCCACCCTTATCTCATGGTTGTCCTCTAGAAACTTGGCTTCTCAGAAGAAATAAAGGTGTGATTCAGACATGCATCTCCACTCCATGGATAGCCCCTCTCATCAATGGAAGACCCTGTAATTTCTTCCAAAGCACAAGAGGTCTTAGGCAAGGCTGCCCTCTTTCCCCTTTTCTTTACATAATAATGGCAGAGACTTTAAGCAGAGCTTTGGAAGCCCTGAGGAAAGAAAGAGCTATAACATGGATAAGAATAGCAAAAGGAATAAAAACCATAAATCACTCCCTGTTTGCGGACAATACTCTACTGCTGGGAGGAGCATCAACAATAATAGCCAGAAGATTTAAAAAAACATTAGATAAATTCCTATTAGTATTAGGTGGGCTATTAAACAACGCTAACTGCAAGATATATGGTTGGAATGTTCCGCCTAGAATTATGCAAAGGATATCCCAAATCATGGAAATCCCAGTACAAGAAAGATGGAGCCATTTCCTCTACCTAGGACTCCCAATCTCGAAAGAAAGCATGAAAGCCGAAATATGGACAAAACAGATCAAAAAAATGCAAGCTAAGATAAAGAATTGGGGAATGATGTGGTTAAATATGGGTGGAAGGGTGACTCTAATTAAAGCTCTTCTTGCAACACTGCCGATTTATCAATATGTTATAATCATGGCACTAGCAAGTGCCCATAAATAGATGGAGTTAATTATAAGAAGCTTTCTATGGCAAGGTGGGAAGCAGGAAAACAAGAAGTTCAGCCTGGTCAAGTGGGATCAAGTAGTGTTACCATATGAAAAAGGAGGGCTATCTATTTGACTGCCTGGACTAATGAATGCAACTCTTGGTATGAAAATAGTGTGGAGACTCATAACAGGTAAAGAAAGCTGGTGGAAAAAAATCCTAACTAACAAATACATGGATGGATCCAAAGAAAAGTTGTTGAAAGGAATCAGCCCAATCAGACAAAGTTCCCAAGTATGGAAGCTAGTCAAAAAATTAATTCCATTAATGAGAAGCCACATCTCAAAAATTCCAGGTAACGGGAAAACCATTTCGATGTGGGAGGACAGGGTCATGGGGAAACATCAAATACAAAATCTCCTGGAAGTTGAAGGCATTCAATAATGGCTAAAAGAAAACGGATACAACACTCTCCATTCAATCTCTCTATGGAACCAGAAAGAGTGGTAGGAGTTGAAAATTCCAGCCATTCCAGTAAACCTAGAAGGGCAATGGACAAAAATCAAACAACATTTAAAAGGGGAAGCTCCTATCCACTATGATGAGGAAGACAGTTGCCTATGGGATCCAAACAATGGGCAATACCTATCCGATCAAACTGAAGTCATCCACCTGTGTGTACTTGATTCCAAAGTCTTAAGTTCCCTTCAAGTACTTTAGAACT